>JBBPCX010000147.1:15593411-15612813 GCA_037974365.1 Hydrocynus forskahlii | reverse complement strand
TTTGCTTGTTTGCTTGTTTTTGTGCGACTGAATTTTTAGATGCACAGCCCCAATGCTGTCCTCTAACAAAAGTAAACAGCACTAATTAGCAATGTCTTACCTTTCTGTTGTGTTTTCCCCCTTCCCAAATTTACTGAATGACCATTCAGCTCGAGTGTCAAAATGAGTCAGAATGCTCGTACCTAGTAGAGGTGGGCAATATGGCAAAAATATCAAAGGACTTCAAGAAACATTCTTGATACTTGAAATGTCATGATATTTATTTTTCCAGACATCTGTTTAGTTGGAACCGACAGAAAAGAATCAGTAGTGCCATATTAAAATATCACTATAACAATGATTGTTGGAAATTATTTTTATTTAATGTTTCGCACACTTTGCTGGGCCATAGCAAATTATACAGCACTAATTATGTTCTCTTTGTAATGAAGTACTGACGATATCATGCTAGGCTGAGAGAGCCACATTGTAACAATATATCATAATGACAAATACTGTCATATTGCCCAGTCCTGATACCTAATTAGTTTTTGTTTCTCCCCAGACACAACAATCAAGGGCAACATTTGTGTCTAAAAGATGGAAACCATGCATTGCATGTTTGGGGAAAAAAATGTAAAAAAGATAAAAGAGCATGACTGAACGACACAGTAGCACTCTTTTCTCTACATATCCACTGTGGTGTTTTCCATGACAAAGCTCAAAGTTAATGAATGCAGCTTGTGGGCCCGTATGTGTCTGAAGCTTCCATTCCTCTCCTCCGCTGTCTGCCAGCTATGCTAATGTGAAGAAGTGCAGTAACGAGGGCCGAGCCCTGATGCAACTGGACTTCCAGCAGTTCCTCATGAAGCTGGAGAAGCTGACAGACCTCAGACCCATCCCGGATAAGGAGTTTGTGGAGACCTATATCAAGGCCTACTACCTGACTGAGAACGACATGGAGCAGTTTATCAAGAACCACAGGGTGAGGAGCCCAGTGTCTGTCAGCAGACCAAACTGCATTTGTACTTATTTTTTTATTTTGCTTTTGATGTCAAAACCTGAAGCTAAATCACCCAGAGCTCTTAAGTTTGTAGCCCACAAACCTATGAATTTGCACTTTCCACCAGAGTCCAAGACTGATTCACCACTTTGGCTTTCTTTGTCATGTTAAACCCAGTCGAATCAGAAAAAAGGCTTTCGTTCTAAATTCTCAAGCCAAATTTTAGACTTGTCAAACCACGGCAGCAAATAGTATCCGTGGCTTAAAAAGACCTCTGTGGATATTCACTGAAAGCTCTACCTGGGATGCTTTGCTCTATGTGACCGAGAGGCTGTTTGCTAGTTACTTTGGAAGGCTGACAAATATGAATGCATAAGTGTTGTCGATAAATATCACCCAAAGGACCATGTTTCTGCTTTATTATATAAAGATGATTCAGTGTCTGCATTCTTAATAGTGTTTAAAAACTGAAATGCGATACACAGACGAGCCAAACTGAAAGGTGACTGCTTCATTACATTGTTTAAAGTCAAGTTAACTGTTATTATTTTTTTCTCACTACAGCCATATGTAATCCCCTCACTGAAAAATAAGCAATTAACAGGGATTTGCTTTTTGGGAATAAAATTGTGAATTTGTCTCAGAAATGACCATAATCCACATTTTGAAAACCATCCCCACAGCTACACTGCATTCCAGTACACACCATTTTTCATAAGACCCTATAGTTGCTTTTCAATGTGGATTAAATTCACTTCCAAAACAAATGTGGCCTTTAATTCCCAAAAAGCAAATCCTTGCTAATTGTTTTCCAGTAAAGAGAACAAGAAATGTGAAAACATTGTGATGAAGGTTCTCTTTTGCACACTAAAGAGAAGCGATGGCGTTTGTGTTATGATAGCTTTAAGATCCGGTATGGAATCTTTCATGTTATTGTAACCGTGTTTTGCAGTCTTAAGTCTTGTGTTTGCGAGAGATGTCTTTCACTAGACGCTCATGTGTTTGTTTTTTCTAACGGTGTGTTGTGTTTGAGCAGGAATACTCCATGAAGCAGCTGGCCAACCTGGTCAACGTCTGCCTCGGTTCTCACATCAACAAGAAGGCCAGACAGAAACTCCTCGCAGCTATTGATGACATTGACCGACCGAAAAGATAAACGACAGTGGGCCGTCCAGGCTGAAAGCAGAATCACAGTGGAAATCACCAACACATACACAGTTATTAATGTGCAGAGATTTCCACCCTGCAAGTCTAGCATTTTAGCTTCCATGCATCTTTGCTGCTTCTGTTTACATTTGTTTGCGAATGTAACAAGCTTAGGCTCTTACTGTACATGACTCTGGTTTCTTAACAGCTGTTTGATGTTTGTGTATGTCACGGTCAGATAAATGACTATGTGAATGAATGACACTTAAGATGAAGGGCAACTCCTTAACAACAAATGATTTGCAAAGGGCTGCTGCCTAGCAATGATGTGTCATTGTGAGAAATTTCCAAGACTTCAAGGGTCCTGCAAGGTTTAAACTGAAATACTCCGTTTGCTGGTGAAGGTGTGTTATTTTGCATGTGCATTTAAAAACTTGATAAAATTCCTTCCACTGAGAGGAGGTAAAGCTGGGTTTTCATCTTGTAATCTTAATGTCTTCAACCCTGTTACTCTAATTTTGTTACCTGCTGAGACTGTATTCAGTTTCCTTGTTTTTTTTTAAGAAATAATTTTATTATTTATCCCACTCATGTTTATGTATGTATGTATGACATGGATTTAAAGATCAGTCACAGCTTGGACACTTTGCAAAGCTTTTTTTTTGTTTGTTAGTTTTTGTTTTTCATGGAAGATTAATAATTTGGCTGCTCTCATTGTGTCTAATTTCTCTTGTAAAATGACTTCATTCCGCACTTTGTGTTAATGATGCAGATGGTTTATTCTGTATAAGTGAGTTTCAAAACAACCTTTTATTTATTTCAGCTACTGCAGTTTTGTACACCCAGGGCATTACAGCAGCCCATCATTAAAAGTAGACTTGTTGTTACACTGTAGTGGTCTGAAGCAAAGTATTATAGGATGCATATCATAATTGACTGTACAAGTTGGAATCAAGGTCCCAAAATAAATACACTAACCTTTAGTCATATTTGTGCATTTTTTTTATTCTCTTGCTTACTAAAAGTATCTTTCTGGATGTTTTTTTTTCTGCAAGATTCACCTTTTCATTGTTATGCTTCCCTGCGGCTACTCTTAGTACCTCAGCTTTCTTTTCTCACGTTGTCTTTCAGGCCATGAGGCTGCAAGTGGGGAAGTAGGAAGTAATTTGTTATCTTGGAGGAGTGCACACCACGTAGTGTCAGGAAACTCTGCTGGACTTCAAAAGCTTTGAACAACACTGACCTTTCCCTTGGGGTCTCCTGCTGGACTCCAAGCTGCAAGAGCCGAGCAGTTTGACTAGATTTTTGAACGTCTTTTTCCTAAGTTTTTGTGTTAATAGTCCTACTGACTGTGCTGTCTGTGCAGGTAGCTTCAAGTGGTTTCTCACATGTAGTTAAACTTTAGTTGTTGATGCTCCTATTGACTCACTGCATTACCCTTCAGTTGTCTCTTTTTTTTCCCACTCACTCAGCAATACGCGTTAATCCTTTGTCGAAACCAAAGCTTTAAGCACTAATTAATTGGCCTTTCCTCTTCCTATACAGCTATAGTTTAAATAGGATGTTGGAGATGGAGACCCATTATTGATTTGGGGATGAGTCACAGGGAGCAGGAGGCGTTTTTATAGCCTTTTAATGGCCCTGCAGGGGAGATGTCTGTACGTCTGGAGGTAAGAGCGTGGTCCAGCACAGCTGAAGGCCAACTGAGAAAGACTTCTCTTAAGTAATAAGCACTTAGAAATATCTTTCATCATCCTGCATCAAGGATGCAAAGTCGTGTAGTGGGGATTTCTTGAATTCTCCGAAGTCACATTGAAGGCCTTTCACAACTTCTTGCACGTCAAAGAGCTTTCATTAATTCTCTTCAGAGGAGACTTGCTCAATCACAAATGCGCTGCATGACAGTAACAAGTCCTGCTCTGGTAACAGTTACTCAAATGTGCACTTGTGCACGGTACAATATGAGGCCTTAATAAACAGTTAATCACTGAAATGTCCCCCCTCTGACTCCCTCTTGCACAGGCGAGTATGGGATATCAACAAACAGGCTGAGCTGGCTGCAGTCTCATCAGTGTGGAGCGTTTCATTACTGCCATGGCTGGCATGTTGGCATTCGCCAGCACGGCCTCATCACTCACCCACACTCAGCCTTGTGCTCTTGATCAAAGGTGGGTTTTTTGTTGATTTTGTGTGTGTGTGTGTGTGTGTGTGTGTGTGTGTGTGTGTGTGTGTGTGTGTGTGTTTTGGATGGCTGCACTTCTCCAACTGTTGATGGACTGTATTTCACCACCATCTGGTTCTGTGTATGCTGGTATTTTATCACATGTATGAAAAGCTGAAGACCACAGTTTGGAATGTTTGGGCTTTGTGAGTCAAGCAGCTAATTTAGATTATAGTGGCTATAGCATTACACTATAGCACAATAATGAACTTACCCTGCTCCCGCATTATGTTGAGATGAAAAATAGATTGCTAAAGGAAACCCTGACTAACAACATGATTTAAAAAAAAATGTATGCTGCAAATTTGATGCTGTTAATCCTCCCAAGGTAATTTATTTTTGAATCATCTCCATCCATGATGGAAAAAAAAAAGTCTATATGTAGCTCTTTTCATGACACTCCATGACCGGTATCCCCAATCAGATACAGAGGAGGAAATGGGGAATAAAGTTATATACCTTTTGGGAGGTAGTTTAATTCATAGAGCCTATAGGAACTGTTTTGGGTTACTTTCTTTCCTGGCTAGTGCCGTTCCTGAATTCACTTTTGGAGACCTATGTCCTAATTAACCTTTTTAAAGCCTGTTTGTCTCATGTAATTGTTCTGTTTTCTCCACTTAACCTTTAACAAACTGGCAAGTAAAGCATGATAGACCGATCAGCCATAACGTTAAAACCACTGACAGGAAGTGAATAACATTGATTAGCTCATTACAACGGCACCTTTCAAGGGGTGGGATATATTAGGCAGCAAGGGAACAGTCAGTTCTTGAAGTGTTGGAAGCAGGAAAAATGTGCAAGCAAGAGGATCTGAGTTGATGCCTGGACCTACAAAATATTAGGCAGGTTATTTTATTGTTATGGCTGATTGGTGCACATTTTATTTATTTTTTTGCCCTGTAGAGAAATAAGATCAGATAAAATGTTATTAGTCCCACAAGTGGGAAATTTGCATTGTCACGGCAGAAAGTGGACAGTACAAAGGTAAGTGCAGCGAAAATTAAAACACAGTAGAGTAGAATAAAAACTATCCCAACAGTACAGTATAAAAAGTACACTATACAAACAATCTAGAAATATAAATAAGGATGTGTGAACTGGAATATTTATATGCATGTATAAAACTTGTATTTGTCAGTCTTTATGAAATGGAATCCTCACTGTGGGCTGATGGTGGCCTGGTGGTGAGGGAGATGCCCCTGTGATTGGAAGGTTTGGGGTTCGAATCCCAGGACAGCCAGTGGCACCACTGAGGTACCGTTCCCACACACTGCTCCCCGGGTGCTACATTATTGGCTGCCCACTTCGGTGAATGGGAAAATGCAGAGAACGATTTCGCACTGTGTTCACGTGTGACAAATGGCCATTTTACTGACTGTACCATTTAAGCTGTCACACACACACACATATACATACATATCTATATATATATATATAGCTTTATTAACACTGTGACTGTTGTTAAGACCATTATTTATGTGCAACAGACAAACTAACGAACTTGTTAAACAGACAGTGTTGGTTCAATAAACCAATCAGTATTAAGTCTAATTCGTAGCTGCTTCTGGTTTTGGGAAATGTGGTCTGTCATGTTCTGTTGTAAGGGTAAGGCATGTCAAGACTCAAGTGCAGTCCAGGTCATTCACCATGTTAGGGATGTGTTTGATGGCACATAGAAGTAGCAACGTACCTCAGGTGCTGGACATTTGGGTCAGTGCACAGAAAGCAACAGACACACATTGCACTTCCCTCTCCATCTGTCTTTCAGCAAGCACGTCATGCCGCGGGACTGGAGGACCCGAGGACCCGGTTGCCCTGGTGACGCTCCTATCATTCAGTGGCCAGAGATCCTCGCTATGGCGGCAGTGCGGTAGGCTGGTCCAGGCTCCGATGGGACAGTTAACGGTCACTGGGGAGAGCTGTCACTCCAATACAAGCAACTGTCAGTCACTTGCTCAGACAGCCAGTTTCTCCCTGCATGGTTTCTCCTCTTTTTAAAGGACACATGTCATAGAAAAAATCATTTTCTCATAGTTTGCAATAACAGTTCGCAGAGTTTGAGGGAATTTGCAGTATGTGAACATTGTTAAATGTGTCAAAATGCATGATTAACTCCCCATTCCATATTCAGAAGCTAAGGCGCAGCAACAGACCACTGTGAATTCACTGTTTTCGCCACATTTACATGTATCCATTTATTCATCCTGCAGATGTTTAACCATTCCCATCCACACTGAAGTTATAAGAGGTGTTTCAGCCTGGACTACCTTTTGAATGAGGGACAGTAGAGGCCACAGTAGATAGTTATGACTGTTTATAGTACATAAAAGGTCACGGATTCCATTAGTGGACCATAAGTGGGGAAATACATTACCAGGGCAATATGAAGTCTGTTGAAGTATTACACTCAAAAATCTAAGTACTTGAAAACTAACTGTACCTAAATGACTTCTAAATTATGTTACTGTAATCTGATTTAGCCCCCCCGACCCTTCCCCACCCCCCCGCGACCGAAAGAACTTGAAGTACTTGAGAGACCAAATGTTTGACGACTAAGAGGTTTATTCAATGAGGCAAGCTGAAAGTATTTATTCAGTTCGTTTCTCTTGTGAATGATGTTTGCAATAACTGGACAGTTTTGAGTGAACGTAGAATGAACAGAGAGTTGGTCAATAAGAGAGCACACTGAAAAGCTTGTTTACAAGAACTGCTGACAAAAGAGTTGAGCAATTTGTGTGTAATCACAGCTTAGGAATGCTTTGAATATTACTGTGAAAAATGACAAACACTTGCAGAAACTTGGGTCATCTGTACCTGGTATCATAGTTCGGTGTGCCAAGACACTTCTATAGAATTGAAAACAGATGGTTTACGGTTAAAAGCTCAACAGCAATCTACATTTGACCCAAACAAGATTTACTTCATTTGCTCGTGAAGCTTATAAATGCCAGTGAAGCATGTTGTTATCCATGCTGCCAATTTGTAGCAAGCATGGGGCTTTCAAATCACTTCTCAAGGCATCATGTCTGTAATCCAGGCACATGCTCATGTTTTACAGATGTTTTGGATGTTGCCATTGTAACATGCGATTTAATAATGAATATTTTATGAATCCCTCCATAGCTGCATTTCTGCAATAAGAGCCCTTGGTAGGGGATTAAACTTTATGGTGCTCAGGTAATTGTGTGTATTTATATATGGTAAGAGTGTTACCAGTCTCACAGCAAACAACCTACATATGTATTCTTAAAGATTAAAGGCATTTAAATGCAAAACTGGGTTTTGTTTAGGGCTGACTCATAGCCTTTGTTGATTGAAATTTACATTTTGATTGGTGTAGCAGTGGCACCGTGCCAGACACAGGGACTTTATCCTCTAGAGCCCCATCGTGAGATCTCAATAACGAGGGCTGCTGAGGTTAACACAGGGAGGCCTGTGAAATCATTGATGGTTATTATTAGATGCAGGTGAAATGCACACAAATGTGAGGTATTTTTTTAATCTTGCTTTTGTACAATGTAACACCAATGGAACCGCTCCTCAGCCCTCAATTGCCTACAGTACATAGATTGAAGAGCATGTTTGAAAAGTGTGTAAGAAATGGAGAGGAACGTTGTGTGTATCTTACTTTACACAGCTCCTCTTCTGGCTTTACAGTCACTGTAGAGTGGGGTGTTGAACTGATTCAGAAAGAACCGATGTGTGTGCACAATAACACTTTTTTAATTAAAGGACTTCATGCATGGAAACTCTGTTAGTGTTTTAAAACGCACAGTTCACTCCCCGGTCTATATGGGAAAAAAGCTGAAAAAACAGCCTGTTTTGAATGCGTTGCGCTCATGATGTCACAAATAAGCATTTATATATGTCTGCCTGTTCTGCTTTTTATACACAGCAAGTTACTGGAACACAAGTCATTTACATATATCAGGCGCAATGCCAGTATAAAAAACAACCAGTTTAAATCTAACGGGGAGATAGCAAAGGTTGGAAATCATTTAAGTCATGCAAGTCATGGAAAACCGTAACCATACAAATATTATAAGAGAACCTCTGGTATCCTACAGGTGTTAACGAGCACATACATCTCAGAGAAGCGAGAATGTTTTCAAGAATGTTTTGACATTTACCACCATATTCTCATTTAGCGCGTAGAAGGTGAACATTTGCATTGGACATCATGTCCCGTAAATTTCAGAGTTTACGAACTCCATTTGTGACTACAGCCTAGGAGTGAAACCTGGATGAATAAACGGTAAGCATGGTTTCATAACAGGGCCTCGCCTCCGTTGTTGTCCTTCACACACATTTATCAGAACAGGCGATGTCAGTTTTGTGCACATGCTGGAAATATTTGTCACACCGGCAGCTTTTGAACTTGTAGATGGTTAATTTGCTCATTCATTTAATTACCTTCAGATTTTACTTACGTTTCCACAACAAAGAACCATTTGAAGGTGAATGAACTTAGGGTTTTGGTCGAAGGAAAACCCAGTTAGAGCAGTGGTTCTCATTGGTCCTGCGGATTGTAGAGGGAACTAGGATGGTTAAGGGAAAAAAATCTGATCTTGTGTAAGTCATCTTTAATTTGGTTAGCTTATTAAATCTGAGGGGAATGCTAGCAAATGGACAAGGCTCTGGTGTGTGGAAAGAGCCAGCAGGACTTCATGTTCACAAAAAGGAACTTAGACTAAAATGAGTTTGTTTTGGGTGTGATTAGGTGCTGTGAAGACTCATTAAGAGTTTCATAGGAACAAAACAGTTCCATTACAAGGACCTGGAAAGAAAAAAGTGGTTCTTATGCGGCATCACTTCAAAGAACCCATTTTGGTTTCACAAGGCACCTTCATTTTTATAGTTCATCGCCACACTAGCCTGCATCCTATTATTCAGTCAGAACTAGTGATCAGGATCCTAAGCAAGAGCCACATCATACCTTCCTACAGGATTACAGGATGGCCTCATATGCTGCAGTTCTTGGCCTTTCTGCATTTTCATTACCCTTAACTCCATCCTATGGAGGAGTTCTATCACAATTTCTTGGATTGATTTTTCTTCAGATATACTTTCCATGGGTAGTATTTTTGTTTTCGGCAACAAAAAATGAGATTTTGTGGAAGAGCTTTATCAGAGATAGACTCTTTCCTATCTGAACCTATAACTGGCAATATGGATTTTCCCTGAAAATGTGACTTGTGTCTGAAAAAAAGACTCGATTTTCTAGTGTTAGGTCTCTTAGACATTACACATGAACACAATCACTTGCACTATGTATAAAATCTATGTTTAAATGAACCCTATTGGTTTAGTTCCGTGGGATTATTATTTGTTACATAAAGTGTTTTTACCATTAATGTTTTTAGTTTACAGGAGTGACATTTTGTGCAACAGTTGTTCAAAGAAAGACCTTCAAATACATCTGTATCCGTACTTTTAGTCAGAGAGGCATGTAATGATTTCTGCCTTTTCCAATTGATTTGACAGAGATTAGGTGGAAAAGAATAAGCTGGAGAGACATTAGACCTGCTCTCTTGGCCTGTGTGATGTAAAAAGCGAGGATGCCCTCTGGATGGTACTGGGCAGGTCAGAAGGGGAAAGCATTGCGCATCTGTTCAGTTCTGCAGCTGAGTACACAAATGTGTGCCGAACGTGCACCACACATTGTTTCCCCAGTCAAAGACCTGTTTTTATTTTTGACATGGCCTTTCTGATCAAGTTTATGAACCGATGCTCTTGGATTAAGGCAGAGGGTTTTTATTAATATTCCGTGCTGATCTTTAAGACAAGTTACGTGCACTCTTGTCCAGCTAAACAATTGCCTGATATCATTTTTGTTAGGGACACATGTTAACAGAAGGAAATGTAGCATGTGTTAATGAATTGGACCCATGAGACACAGGAGCGAGCAATGTTCCAACACAAATGGTCTTAGGAAGAGTGATTTGGCATCAGTGAAGGGTCACAGCTGAACCATTTGGCAAATGTACATGGTCTTTTTTATCTGTTTGTCTTTTGTTTTTGCTTAGTTACAGAACTTTCCCTGTTCTCTCAGTGTTCTGTGTGCAATAGCCATGACCCTGTCGGTGCCCATGGGGAGGAGGAGAAGCTGAAGTGGAGAGAAGATGAAGGTCAGGCTGTGGGAGGGCCTCTGAAGTGGAAATCCGGACTTATATACACCAGTGTGTAAGTTTATGTGTGTGTGTGTGTGTGTGTGTGTGTGTGTGTGTGTGTGCGTGTGCACGTATGGCTACTTAATGGTCCGCGGCTAAAGCTTAAAGGAGCTAAACAAATGTCAAGGTTTGTGCTCCCCGTTCCTGATCAAAGACTGCAGAGCTTAAGACAACACACTAGGGGCATTACTGGGTTTGAAGGGGATTCTGAAGTTTGATATATATTATGCAATAAGGTTGCGACCCTCTACTCCAGAGTTCTTCTCCTCTGAACCTTGAATCCACTTTCAATCTTGGATTTTGTAATTACTTGTAGTTAAATGAACTGTGACAGAATGTCCACCTTGTCTCATGCCTCCAAGAGATCCCACTGGATAGAGATCACTGTACAAGCTAGAGATATGAAGTATGGCTGTACAACAACTAAATGCATAAATACATATAGCACACATAAAGCGCAATAATGTAATAAAGTTGTTGGCTTTTGTGATGATTGGAGATTGGAATTAATATAGCAGACAGGCCAACAAGATCAACTGTTCCTGTTCTTAAAAAAATCCTTATGGTGATGCAGGTTTGTTTTGACATTAGCCTTTAATGCGTAATCCATTTTACACACAATTCTGCGAGAATAGTCATAACATTTGAAATATTGTTTACTGGCTAATATTTATGAGTAGAGTAGTTGGTGTGCATATGTATGTGCTTTGTAGTAGTAGAAGAGGAGAGCATGGCACAAGCCTGACTCAGGAGGGCTCATCACCGTCCTAATATAAGGCATGGCTCCCTGTGTTACATTCACACAAAACTAATTTGTCACTCCAGTGCTGCACATGTCTGATGTAATCTGATGCGTTTTGTTATTTTAGCCCTTATCAGTGTGTTATTTTGTAAACTCCTATGCCAATGTAGAACATTTTAATCATCAGTCTGAGGCAAAAAATATTGTGATAAATGATGTTCAGCTAAATTTTCAGGTGAAACTTTTTAGGCACAACCCTGCTGTCAAATTCACACTCAAGAAAAGAAACCTCTGATCATTCATGAGGTGTAAACCTGTAAATTAACTCTAAACAGAGTGGCTCTTAGTTCTGACCACTAACTACCTCTGCTGTGAAAAGGGCTATTTGTACCGGTTGTAACACACCTATATCAACCCTGAAAAGGCCTTTTAATTACTTGATGTGGCGAATACTTTGATCAGACTTGTTCAGCAGGGAAAGCAGCAAAACGTGCACTGCAGGAGTACATTTGTAGACACCTGCTCGTCTAATGTTTCTTCTGAAATCAAGGGCATTAACAGGAATTTTGTCCTCACTTCACAGCAGTAACGCTACCTCTACTCTTCTGGGAGGGCTTTGTTGGAACATTGCTGTGAGGATTTATTTGCACTCAGCCAAAAGAGCTACTTAAAATATTGGAAGACTGGTTCTGGATCACAAATGTCTCCATTTCATACCAAAGATGCTGGATGGAGCGCCATCACTCCAGATAGCAGAGTTCCATTGCTCCAAAGCCAAGTTTAGGGGGACTTTTTTTTTTTTCTTTTGTTATTGCTTGGCAATGAGCACGGCCATCTTAGGCTTATGTGCATCTCCTTCAGATAGATTCTTATTTGATCAGTTCTTTTCTGTGAAGAGTGTGCAGCCATTATGTGTGTGCCTGTGTCAGCAGTTGGTGCATCATAAAGTATTTGATTTAGAAGTTATTAGAGGTCTATGGATTCTTTGGGATACAGCGTACATGAAAGTATGGTTACGTGTAACACACACTATTGTGAGGGATGTTATTATGCATAGGAAGGTCATAATTATAATTTAGAAACGATGAGAATTTGAAACGATGACGGATGTTATTGTACCTTGCCGAGCAAATCATTCCTATTCACGTATATTTGTGGGGAAAGGAATCAGCATTATTATATTCAGTTATATTTGAGTCATTAACATTAATTTCCTGATTCATTATGTTACATTGGTGATAGCATCTTTACTGTTATACAACTGGTCGAAGCTCTGACTTTGCAGCGCTAGCATTTTAGACCAGAAGCATCCCCAATATGGAAGAATAGTATCTAACAATTTCATGTTCTCCTGATAAAGCTGTATATATGAATCTGCTCTAATGAAGTTCTATTGTTAAGATTCAGCATACCATCATATTACTGTTCTCAATATCAGTGCAAAATTCTTATTTTCCCGTAATCGTCCTTCAAAATGTTTTACTCACATCTCTAATGCTTTGGATTTTTGATTACCTTTTGATTACCTCACCATGTGTGTGGGGAAACCACCAATATCACATTCCATCGGTCAGCTATCTCTGGTCAGCAATCTCCGAGGCTGAGACGTTTTCTGATTTTTAAGTATGGCCCAGTACAGATGGAAAATCATCTGTGATTTCCAGCATATTTTTTGTTAAAGTACTTTTACTTCAGCATTATATAACTGATGTAATAACATTTTTACTTAATAAGCAAGGCAAAACCTAACAGTAAAAGTTTTTTCCTTAGACCAATACTAGAATCACTGTGATCGATAGTGAGTTTATTACTTTTTGTTTCAAAAGAGATAGAAACCCCACTCTGGAGCCACTTTTTGTATCTGTTTGTTTATTTTCATACCCAGAAATGTGTTGTTGAGGCCAGAGGGGACTCTGCAGTAGATTAAGGCTGAATTCATAAGTCCAATACTGAGCAATATGCTGCACTCTCTCTGTAGAAGAGCTCCTCACAACAGTCTGTTATGTAGGCAGATTATTTTTAAATTAAGGGTGCAGCATCTCTCATCTGTACGTTTCTGAGCCAGTGAGTTCCCTCTCTGACTTTATTTGTACTGATTGCAGTTGGTGCACACCCACGCTCACCTCAGAGCAGCCAGAGACGTTACACGTCACTTTTCTTGATGCTAATAGCCAGTACAAGGATCTGACCAATCAATCATCAGCAACTGAGCACGCCTCTCCTCACTGCTGCTAACTGCACTTTAACGGCTTTTTCAGCGCTCTGGTTTGCACACACTCATTACCATCACTGATATGATGAAATGGCTAGCATTTGGATGGTAGCTCATAATATGTGCTGGATCAGAAGCTTTTTTTTTTTTTTTTACTTTTTACTGCATTAGCTTAATAACTCGGAGCCTAAATCCATTTCAAAAAGGCCAAAAAGACTGAAGACTGGTCTCCATGGGTGAAATTGCTGTGTTTTTGTTTACCCTTTTGGAGGCACCTATATTGCTGCACAGAAACAATGAAAACTAAGTCAGAAAATGAGATCTAAAATGAAGACAAACAGCTCTGCTCTTTCTGCAAACTATGAGACAAAGTTTTAGTCAGACGCTTTGGTTAAACTGGGCCTGAATCGTTAAATTTTAGCTTCCAAACTTGAATAAATTCCATTTCTTCTCCATGAGAACAAAACAAATCTTTCCTTGACATTTTCATTACTCTTCTGTGGGTGCAGTCAGCCTTGTTGCGTGCTCTCTCTCGCTAATGTAAATGCATGTTTACGACCGTAAAGCAAAGCTGCCCACTCAGGCCACAGTATATCTTCTTTTTCATGCACTTGACTCTCACATTACACTTCTTTCCATGACTGTGAAATTGTTCGTTTATTTCGCACACAAGTGAACTCAGATGACTTAGTTAGCAAGCCAAAGTTTCTCAACAGAGCTGACCCTGTCCCTTAAAGCACTCAATCTTACTCAATATTCCAGCGCACATGGAGCACTGCCTTTAGGAAATCTCCTCACGGGGAATAATGTTTTCAGTCAAGTACCAAATGTTTGCCCTCTGCTCTCGCTAGCCTCTCTCTGGCAAATTTTCTGCTGTGAACTGAGGATGCATAACAAACTGCTGCCATCGTGGGGTGTGTGTGGATGCTTGATAGCCCTCCCCCCAGTCACAACGGCAGGAAGGGCTTACACTATAGCCTTGCATGAGGTTTCCAATATGTCCCAAGGTGCCCAAAACCTTTTGCACAACTTTGGAAAACAAATAGGCAAGCCAAACAGTGTATCAACAGAATGACATGCCCAAATTGTCACAGTTCCAGAAAACCACTTTAAATTCTCAATGTTATCTTTCTGTTGTCGTGCACAACAAGTCGACGTTCTTCACCGCTAATTTATTTCATATGATGCTCTTCGAGACCACCAGGCTGTAAAATTGAATAGCAAGATGTACAAAAGGCAAACTTTCTTCCATGTGACGCTGCTCAGTCCCAGCAGCCTGTATACCCTACCCAACTCTTTATGGCTGAAAGGTACACACAGACCTGCAGTTATAGTCCTTTTAGAGTTAATGAACATTTTGACCAATAATGGTTTCTATACTGTCAGTGTTATTTGCTGCCCTGAATGTGAGACCTCATTAAGCTTTTCAGCTGCAGCCTCCACAGAACCTGGAAAGCATGTGAATTGCTTCTAGTTGATTAACCATGTAAATTTTGCTTATATGATCATTAACTTAAGTGCCATTATGTCCAATTTACAGTCAGCGTGTGACTTCATTTACCTTACACGCAAATGAGAACCTCAGATCTGTTCAGCTGACCTGTTAAACATGCAGAAGCAGCTTTCGGCCACTAGCCTGCAGTTATTTAGAATAATCTTCCTGGAGCTATGAGACTGTAACCGTTGTTTAAAATCAGACTAAAAAGCATATCTGTTCATCTGTGCATTCAGACCAAATGACCTACTTTTTACTTTATTCTTTATTCATTTTCCTTTTCTCATGTTTTAATTCATGCAGGGCAACAAGTAAAATTTAATTCATGCGATTAATCGTGAAAACCACGCAATTATTCGTGATTAATCGCATTGTTATACGCAAAATTAAATAATTCAAAAGTAGTGTATTGCATACTTTTATTTTTAAAGTACTACTATATGAACAAAAGTCCAATAACATTTGGTTTGCAAATACTTTAAACAAATAAGGTGCTTTTTAGCAGCAGTGTTCCCTTTAAACACAATTACACAGCCGCAGTTCAAATATTTCTGTAAATCTCAACTTAAAAATTAATGTAATCAAACCAAAGCTATTTGCTACTGCAGGGCATTCATGTTTTATCTAGTTTGTTATAGAAAAACAAATCACCCTCAGAGTCCAGAGCATTATAGCAGCCACAAAGAGGGACCAACTTCACTAGAAAATCTATGTATCTGAGTGCAGTGTCATTAAAGTCCCTGTCGGTGTAATGGTCAAGCGTCCCATTACTTTTGTTCATACAGTGTTTGTTGACTTGTGGTCCAGCATAAGAATTTGCTGCTGTACTCTTCTGGGAAGACTTTCAATATGATTGGAACATTGCTGTGAGGATTTGATCGTGTTCAGCCACAACAGTAGGTCAGATGAATAATTCTAGAACTTGGGGGCGGAACCATTATAACAGCTGCAAAGGGGGACCAACTCCATATTGAAGTCTATGTATCTGAATGCAGTGTCATTAAAGTCCATGTTGGTGTAGTAGGCATCCTTCCGTCTCGGGAGATGATGGTTCGCACTGTGAGCGGGTATATCAGTCTTGTTGAGGGCACAAAATAATGGGATGTCTGACCCTTGCAAAAACCAAGACATAGAGCTGCATGCTGCATGCACCCACAAGCACAAAAACACAAAAAAGCAACAAACTTTCAAAACAAAATGATTTTTTTAAAACCTGCGTTGATGCACAATAAAATAATTGTTTTTATTTTGTTAGAAGTGTTTGGACAGAAGTAGTAGTGGTCTACAAAGAAGTCTAATTGTCTCAACCCTGGTCCGGTGGGGTATTCCATGAAAGTAGTTAAAGAAAGCCAGGCTTACCCGAAAAAGTGAGACTTGAACTAGCGCCATCTCTCAAGTAAGCCTCAAGTCGTTCCACTAACGCGTTCCAGGTTTTCCCAATCAAGGCTAATTCGAGGCAGACCCATGTGGTCTGGCTTAGCGTGCGCACCCGAGATATTTAAGAAGCCCAAATGAATCGATGGCCGAGGCGTAGATTAAATGACGCGGAACCAGGGCAAAATGAGAGCAGCCTCTTTTTTTTCTTTCTTTTTCAACAGAAGAATACAAAAATATTATAACAAAAAGGCAATCATGTAGCCATAAATAAAGCCAGAGAGGTGGCTTGGCAGAATACTGCAGACAGGCTAAATGCGTAAGTCATGTATTTGTGAATATTGTGATTTTGTGGTACAGTGATTAACTGTCACCTCGCTGCAGGAAGGTTCCCAGTTTGAACCTCCAGGCCATCAGGCGCTTCTCTCTATTGGCTTCATATGTTCGTTTTGCTTTATAGTGTAACTTCTATTCTCCATAAAGTACTTTCAATTGAATTTTGTCTTTCCATGTTACTAATAAACTTAAATTGTTTATCTATGTGACAGCAGTGGTCTAGAAAATTCAATTTCAGCCTATGTGTAACCCCATGACTACAAAGACTTTAGGTTGTTAAATACAGCCCTACTGACTTAGACGTGTTTGATCTCCACTGACCCTCTTGCCTATTCATTGACTTGAATATCCATCCTTCACTATTACATCTCAACAGAAGCAATCTCAGTGGACAAGGAAGAACCTGGCAGCAAGTGAAAACTAAATCTAAAAATATCTTCCACAGTGGTAAGTATCTTATGAAAAAATGTCAGTTTGATGACAATGGTTTAAATGTAAATGTAGCCACTAAGAAAATGAGCCAGGCCACTGCTAATGTGAGCTCCACCTCTGGACCTCACATTAGTAGAGGACCTGGAACGGAGCTTCAATAAAGGACGGCCTCAGGTGGAAGGAATAGAAGGGGAATATCAATAGAGATCATCCCCCCAGGTGTCTGGGAAAATATGTAGAAGGGTTTGTCAACTTCTTTTCCTCTAGGTGTCATCCCTTAATATTACCAACATACTTATTATAACCAAGATACTAAGATGCTTTGTGACCAATTAACCCTTGCCACAGGATATATGTGCCATTTATAAAAGAAAGCTGCCCCTGTCTGTTGAAAGGGAGATGCTAGACATTGAATACAAAAGGCTTCTGATAAAAAAGAAATTGACATCAAGGATGTAAATACACATTTAAAGCACAAAGGCATATGGTTTGAACAGAGTTTAATTTTCTGTTCCCTCTCCACGGCTTAAAAATGTCTGATTAATACACATCTTTGAATAAAGAAAATTCTCAATTTTCAGCATATGTGTTTTTGTTTTTTTTTTCAAATTCAGAGCAGTGGAGGCATGACCATCTCCAGTGGCTGTGAAATAGGAGTCTCTATAAAGGTTCCTCATACTCCTTCCATCTATTCCCCCTTCAGGAGCAGGAATGTCCTCCCACTGCTCCTCTGTCATCGGTGTGGGCGTCTCTCCAGGCGTATTGTATAGGACTGCACAATATGCATGGTCTGGCCTTACTCTGATGCCTGTAAGGACCTAAATCTACAGAATGTTAGCCTGAAAAGTTGGTCTAATAGAAATGTGGTGTGTATGAATGTCGAACCTTGACTTTTGTGGGCCAGAGATCATCTGGATTTGTGCCTTTGTTCTGCTGTGGGCGATGTTACATGCCTTCTCTGCCTCAGTTTGAGGTTCTGGGTAAGGGGTTAAAAGGTATGGCAGGCAGGAATAACTCCTGTCCCCAAGCAGGACTCCATTTAACTCCCTTGTAAAAGAAAGTATTGCTGTGTATAACATTCCTACAGTTCAAAACACACCCCCAACATGAAAGACCCTAAAAACCCTTGGAGCTGGTGGTCTGAATGTCCTTTGGATGATTCGTGCACGCTCCTCCACAGGGTTTTCTGGACAGGCCATACTTGTGTCTTTCTTCTTTCTGCTGACTCTCCAGGCAGGAGTCACAGCACAGCACAATGTGAACAATGTGAATATGTTACTCTACATTTTAACCCATTCACCAAGTGAAGCAGTGGGCTGCCGCCAGCGAAGGGCGCTGCGGAGCAGTGTGTGGGGACGGTACCTTACTCAAGGGAACCTCAGTGGTGATACTAGCAGTTGAGATTCGAACCCACAACCTTCTGATTGCAGGGCCTATGCGCTAACCACTAGGCAATCCACTAATAATAACTTTAAATGTTACATTTTAAATAATAAAGTTTTATGCTTTATGTTCTTATTAGTATATATTTTTTTTTCTGATTTCATATGTTGCATTTATTGTTTGACATTAGCAATACTATACGTATTTAATATTTTAATGCAATGAAAATGCTAAGATGTTTATAGTCCCTTTTTTTAATGAGTAGTGATAGTAGGGAATTCTCATGACGGAATGATCTCCCAGGAATCCGTTTCGACACATTCTTCAAGACTAAGCTAGACTGAGCGAGAACTTTAGCCTTGTCCGGACCAGGTTTATTCTCCAGTGTAAATTACCATGGAAACACAACGGGGATTATTTTAAACCGCGTTGATGGAATGGAACTCCCACTTAAATAAGTGAGATTTTCCCTTAATCCAGTTTCGTGGAATACCTCCCTGGTGGCCTCCAGCTTTGGACATTGAGGTGTTTTCACTGCTCCCACCACACCTGATCCAACTAATCAGCTCGTTAACAAGCCCGATCTGTGCTGAAGTGGTTTCTTAAAGAAGCGAAAGAACTTAAATGTGCAGTGCAGGGTGGCCTCCAGGACCAAGGTTGGGAAATACTGGAGTATCTTAATCTTCTCAGTCTTATTCTACTGTCCTCCAGATTGTGGTGTTTCCCTTCTCTAACATGGTTTCCTAATCCTGGTCCTGGATGCCACTCCCCAATTAATTTAAGTGATTTCCCTTATTTAAGAAACAAACTTAGTTTGTAAGGGTGTGTTAAAGAGCTGATTAGTTGGATCAGGTGTGTTGGGAGCAGTGAACACTGCAGGAGCAGGACTTGAAAACACTTCTAACAAAC
>JBBPCX010000147.1:15569785-15592026 GCA_037974365.1 Hydrocynus forskahlii | reverse complement strand
CTGTACTATATATATATATATATATATATATATATATATGTGCTCTTGTTTCCTCACGCTATAAAATATAAATCTTGTTCAACAATTTTCAACAATTCAGTTCAGCAATATTCAACAATTTTATATAGCATCTGTAAGACAATGTGTCTTACATATTCTTTGTGGAGCATAGATTTCTGTTTTCATCATATTTGCAAAATATATTCATAATTTAAAAACATTGTTCATTTAGAATTTCATTTAGAATTTAAAGTGTATTGTTAGTAACTTTAGTCATGTTACATTCAGTGAGCTTGAGGATTTAAACAAAAGGGAAAAAAAAGAAAAGGGACTATGTAATGTTAAGACATAATGATTTTCATACCACAAAGTGCACATCACCTTATAGCATACAAGTTGGATTCCAACTAGGAAAAAGGATCACAGAATTAAATCTCAGACAATTGAGCAGACTACAGGAAATGAAGTGCTGTTGTTTAGGCTTCTAAAGACCAAAAATATTGTATTTTTTGAGAAAACATACAAATGTCATATCTTACTGACAATAAATGTAGCACTTTCAACACTAACGACTTTTTGGACTGTGTTGGCCTTGGTCAAACAGGCTGCATTCTTATACATGAAACTCAAAAACACTTTCATCTGTGTTTCTGGAATGCATGTTTTATGTTCTTACTCTAAGTTGTGTATAAATGATCTTTAAAGCACTTCTAAGAAAGTTTTTTTTCTCCCCCATCGCACACTCCTCTTGTGACACAGACAGCAAAAAGCACAGCTGCGCAAACAAAGAAGTCACAAGTCGCACAACAAGTCGGACAGAAAAAAAAATTTTGGGTTGCAAGACAACCATCAGAAAAATAAAAATCTTCGCATCATACTTTGACACTTTTAAAGTGTACCTGATGGGTAAATGTACAGGATTCCAGAACTTAGGCACAGAGGAACTTTTATTCACCACATCCTCTGGAGGCTCACGCTGACAGTTCAAATCGCAGAACTTGAAGAGCCTCTCCAGGTCCAACAAAACGACATACCCTTTGGTTTCGGAGAGGCAACATTTCTGCTTGTGACTGTGGGCCCAGAAAGATCTAGGCAGGCCTGGGATTAGCAGCTAAAAGTTGTCACATTCTTCAGGAATACCGCCTCAGTCATTTTTTTTTAATGCAGCAGCAGCAGCAGAACTGTAGAGAGAGAGAGATAGAGAGGGGGGAAAAAACAGTGATATACCTCGAGACATGTCTCTAAACAGGAACCTGGTGTCATGTTGTGATCTTGTATGCATCATCAGAGACCGAAGAACTTGCAAGGACTTTATCTGTGTGATCAGCAAGTAAGGGGTTCTCCATTTTCCATGGCCTCCTTTCGCTCTTAGGGCACTCACAAGCGTTTCTCTGATGTTTGATGCCTCAGGCATAGGTCTCCCTGGCCTTGAGGGCTACAAGCTCAGAGTCGTCTGTGTGCCTTCCGTTCAAGTGTTCGCTGTTGCAGTCGTGGTGGAACATGAAGGCAGGCACCTCTGTGATGGAGGTGGTGGTATAAGAAGTGGAACGCATGGAGCAATGCTCACGACGCCTCTGTCCCCACTGCACCTTATACTGCATCCACTGCCTCTTCAGGGTGGCCTGAACCTGCAAGAGGACACAGGTCAACCAGTGGCATTCTGCCAGGGTTCATTTTGCTGTACACACCAAAGCCTTCATTTTTCAACTCCGACTTAAAAAAAAAGACGTGCAGGCTTGAACCTGTCATTGCTGAATGTAAGTTGGTTGTAAATGTAATTCATTCCTTAGACAACTATTCCATTATTTATTCACATTTAAAATAATTGTAATTATTTAAATGCATACCACAACAGCAATAACTCTAGAAGTCTGAGGAATAGTCAGAAGAAGTGTTCCACGTCTTTAACTTTTAAAACAGCCTGGCACTCTTTTCAAAGTGTTGAACAGTCCCTAGTTTCTGTTTCCTGCAGACACACATTAAACACCATCCCAGTGCCCAAAATAGCACATAACTTGTCTGTTGCAATGAACTAAATAATCTGATAAGGAGGGAACAACTGAGTATGATGTGATAATTGCTGCTCTGCATATTTTTAGTGCAAAATAAAGGAGGTTATAGGATCAGCCACAGATCTAGTATGAGACTGAGGACATAGGGGTCCCACGAAAGGGTACAGGACAAATCATTAGGCCGAGGCAAACAAACATCCTGACAATGCCTTCATTATCGTGTGTCAGTGCGTCCTTTCTCTGCTCGAAATGGGATCTGTCTTTAGAACACATCCAAACAGTTTACAAGCTCTCGCTGATGCTGATGAGAGTTGGCTGATCATGCATGAGCTAATAATTGACCCATTTTCCAAGCCCAGAAATAATTCTCCATGTATAAAACATGACTTATCCAGAGCCTGATGAGGGCTGCTAATTCACTGCATTCTTGTCCGTGCCAGGAATCACATGCTGAGTATTCCCGACGTGACTAGTGTTAATGTGGGCTATATGCATTGTCCTTGTGTTGTCATGTGCAAACTTTGAGTCTGGGGAATTTCTTTCCATAGGCCAGATAACACCTGTCAGGATTCAACCCTCTCCTCACGCAACGTCTCGCCTTCCTGAGCAGGAAGCAAGTGTCTGGCTTTGAATGAAGGCGTCTGGTCAATGTGTTAGTGCCTAGACTAATGAGAGAGCTTTCTATGAGGTAATGATGACTTTGACAGCTTCAGGGCTGGGCCCTGAAGAACCTCAGTGGATCATTATGCAAATACTAATGGCCCACTCAAGTCAAATGAGTTCTGTGGCTCTCCTAGTTTCTATAAACCTTCTTATGTGGATGTGTGTGTGTGTGTGTGTGTGTGTGTGTGTGTGTGGCTGTTTTTTGCATGTGTGCTTATTACTGATCGTAACATTAAAATCAACAGCCTAATATTGTGTAGGTCTCCTTCGTGCTTCCAAAAAGTGCTCCACAAGACCTCAGAAGGTGTGCTGTAGTATCTGGAACCAAAACGCTAGTAGCAGACTCTTTACGTTCTATAAGGTGCAAGGTGGGCCTTGGTGGATTGGAAGAGTTTGTCTAGTACACCTGGCAGATGCTGAATCGGACTGGGACTTTGGACGGAAGGCAACACCATGAGCTCTTTGTCATGTTCCTCAAATTATTCCTGAACAATTTTGCAGTGTGCATCATCCTCCTTGAAGAGGCCACTGCCATTAGGGAATGCATCTGCCGTGACGGGGCATACCTGGTCTGCGACAATGTTTAAGTACAGTGCTGTGAAAAAAGTTTTTAATGTCTTTTTTTTTGCATGTTTGTCACACTTAAATGTTTCAGATTATCAAACGAATTTAAATATTAGACAAAGATAACCCAAGTAAACATAAAAAGCTGTTTTTAAGTGATAATTTTATTTATTAAAGGAAAAAACTATCCAAACCTACATGGCCCTATTTGAAAAAGTAATTGCCCCCTAAACCTAATAACTGGTTGTGCCACCCTTAGCAGCAACAACTGTAATTAAGCGTTTGCGATAACTGGCAGTCTTTCACATCGCTGTGGAGGAATTTTGGCCCACTCTTCTTTGCAGAATTGTTATAATTCAGCCATACTGGAGGATTTTCGAGCATGAACTGCCTTTAAAGGTCATGCCACAGCATCTCAATTAGATTCAAGTCTGGATTTGACTAAGCTACTCCAAAACCTTTATTTTGTTTTTTTAAGCCATTCAGAGGGGGACGTGCTGGTGTGTTTTGGATCACTGTCCTGCTGCAAAACCCAAGTGTGCTTCAGCTTGAGGTCACAAACTGATGGCCACACATTCTCCTTCAGGATTTTTTTGTAGAGAGCAGAATTAATGGTTCCATCAGTCACAGCAAGTCGTCCAGGTCCTGAAGCAGCAAAACAGCCCCAGACCATCACATTCCCTCTGCCATGTTTGACTGTTGGCATTATGTTATTTTTCTGAAATGCTGTGTTACTTTTATGCCAGATGTAACAGGATGCACACCTCCCAAAAATTCAAATTTGTTTAATGAGTCCACAGAATATTGTCCCAAAAGAAATGGGGATCATCAAGATGTTTTTTTTGGCAAAAGTGAGACAAGCCTCTGTGTTCTTTTTGGTCAGCAGTGGTTTTCGCCAAGGAACTTTGCCATGCATGCCATTTTTGCCCAGTCTCTTTCTTATGGTTGAGTCATGAACACTGACCTTAACTGAGGCAAGTGAGGCCTGCAGTTCTTTAGATGTTGTTCTGGGGTCTTATGTGACCACTTGGATGAGTCGTCGCTGCGCTCTTTGTAGGCCGGCCACTTCTAGAAAGGCTCACCACTGCTCCATGTTTTCCTCCATTTGTGAATATTGGCTCTCACCATGGTTTGCTGGAGTCCCAAAGCTTTAGAAATGGCTTTGGAACCTTTTCCAGACAGATAGATGTCAATTACTTTGTTTCTCATCTGTTCCTGAATTTCTTTAGATCGTAGCATGATGTCTTCCTTTTCTGGGATCTTAAGCCAACTATTTAAGTGATTCAACAGGTCTGGCACTAATCAGGCCTGGGTGTGGCTAGTGAAATTGCAGTTTTCCAAAATCATGAAGTTAACCAAAGTTACTTCATGATTTTACTATTACCTTTTCACATAGGGCCATGTAGGTTTGGATATTTTTTTCCTTAATAAATAAAATAATCACTTAAAAAACAGAATTTTGTGTTTACTTGGGTCATCTTTGTCTAATATTTAAATTTGTTTGATTATCTGAAACATTTAAGTGTGACAAACATGCAAAAAACCAAGTAATCAGCAAATACTTTTTCACAGCACTATAGGTGGTACATGTCAAACATTCACATGAATGCCAGGACTCAGGAGAACGTTTCCCAGAGCATCACATTGCCTCTGCTGGCTTGCCCTCTTCCCAGAGTTCATGTCATCTCATCTCCAAGTAAGAGAGAGTTAGTGGTAGCTCTTATGTAGGATCAGACCAGGCAGACCACCCTTTGTTCTCTGTGTGCATCAATGAGCCTTGGGCACCAATAACCCTGTTACCAATTCACCATTCGTCCTTCCTTGGAGCAACTGCATACCAGGCACATGCTAGAAGACCTGCTGTGTTGGAGATGGTCTAACCCAGTCATCTAGTCAGCAAAATTTGGCCCTTGCTAAAATTGCTCATGGATGCTTTCCCATTTTTCCTGCTCATCAACTTTAAGAACTGACTGTTATATATTCTACTAACATATCCCTTGACAGGTACCACTGTAACAAAATAAACAGTGTCAGTGGTTTTAATGTTGTGGCTAATCGGACCGTGTGTGTGTGTGTGTGCACCTGAAATGCCATATAGTTGTTTTTAAATCTTTACTAAAGTAAATATTCTTATCATGCATTGTTCTTCCACAACTGGAAAAGTGATCTCAAGCATCTCCGAATCGGTTTGTCGATTAAACAGAGTGGCCAGCTATTCACCCAGAAACGTAGTGAATGCTTGACTGACCAGGCTACATGCCGCCAGCAAAGTCCTGCTCTATTTAGTAAACATCAGAGCTTCTGCTTACCATGATAATGACTCTTCCTCAAAAGCATTGGATTTAACTAAGTTGTTGGCCGTTAGTTTCACATTTTACCTTCTCTATTATATAAGGTATGGCTATTTATTTACAGCAATAATAACAGCAGCAGCTTTCATATCATTCACATACACGCAGGATGCTGAAAGGTACAAAGGTCCAGAATCCCATAGCGCTTTGAAAGTGACTGCTGTGCTGAAACGCTCAGAATGAAAAATCTTATTTATGAAACCTGGTGGGAGCCGTAGGAATTTTCAGGATGAAGGTTTTAGATGTTTGCTGTTTCTGAAGTTTAGTAAGACTGCAGTGGTGTGTAGTGCTTGTGAATACTTGTGAAGACTTGAGCAGCTTTCTCTACAAGATTATCCTACATTCTCATCCGAACAACAGGAGTGTCGGTATTAAATAGTTGACGCTTCTTGCAGAATATCAGACAGTGTCAAATGATCTTAATCTTGAAGGCCTACTATGTAGTGATGATCATTCCAGATCGTTGAACTGACATTACATAGCCTAACGGTATCAGGAATGTAACTGCATTCTGTGAAACCTGATCAATCAGTTGATAGCAAAATATGTGCAGTTGGTCTCCTGGACCTTACAGACTTAACAAGCAATTAAACTGTTTTATTAAGGTGCTACCTGTTCATCCAAAGTGTTTAGATTTCATACACTGACGGTGTAGAGAATGTGTTCCTGAAACCTTTTGAAACTTACGCCTTGAGCACAAGAATTTGAAAAGAATCCAAATGTTTGAAATTGTCTTGCCTTGTTTCTGCTATCACTATTCATCAGTAACATTTTTCTTTACAAAAAATGTCTTATCTCTGTCAAGAAACTCCCAGGTTCTAAGGAGAATCCACTTGAGAAACCGACACCCACACTAGCCTTATATTTGGAAACATTTTCCTGACATTTAACAAGTGGAGGTCATGTAATAATTTGAGTCAAGTAAAGTGATCTTGTAAATGTACAGTATCGCTGTTACAGACTTGACACAACACCTTTCCTTTTCTGTCAGACAATTTCAGTCAACCCAACCCACTTGCATGAGCATTTAGCTACCAGTTCTTACCTCTCCGTTGAAAAAGCAGAATATCGTTGCCACCAGAAGGCCCTTGATAATGAGAATGAAGAACAGTAAAAGAATTCATCAGTCTTACTTTAAACAGTCTTAGCTTTTCAAGTAAGAAAAACACGGACAAACACTGATATCATTTACCTGGTAATGCATCAATATGTGCATGATGATGTCATATATTTCCCCAGCCAAACGGTTCTCTGGCCTCCAGGGAAATATGACGAACTGGATGCCTAATAAGGGAACAAGAATGAGGGTGGCCCGCACAGCTTTCATATACATGTTGGACTCCACGCGGTGGGTGTCCCTCAGCTTAGTCACCAAAACCCGCACAATGTTCAGCAGAAAGAACAGATTCACCTATGAGAATGAATGTTGAGAGAATAGTCATTCACATTCGCTGATAAATGAAACAGTTCTGACACAAAGTAAACAGGAATCTAACATGTTATGTTTAGATTTCGTCTACACACACAATAGTCATGATAAATCATCTGTGAATTATGATTTAATTTATTTACAAATAAATTAAAAGTATAATGGAACTTAAACAAAACCCCCCCCCCTAATTTATGAAATTTATTTCAGCAGAAAATAGAACATTTGCACTAAGGGTAATGTATCAGTAATGTAACAAGAACATTTCTGCCAAACTAGTTAGTCTGGAGAAAAATACTTATTTTGATTAGTATTCAAATGTAAATACACAACGTGAGTGTGGGGACTTGTGGTAGTGTTCGACAAAGACTCACTAATAAAGCTGCCGCGATGGGGCCGTGAACCACATACAGCAAATGGGTCTCCACACTCATCCAGCAGCTGGGAAAAAAAAGATGACGAAGTTGATGTGAGTCCTGACCACTGATGTCAGCGTCTCTTCAAGCTTTGCAGCAGAAAAACAGGGACGTTACTCACTTGTCATCAAAATACTTCTTCCTTGCCACAGCATGTATGGAGGCAGGCACCAAAGGAAATCCTTGAGAATAAGTATATAAAAGTTTAGTCAAATTGATTTCTTTCCACAAAAACAAAAAACAAAGTCATACGAGTAAGTATGATTATCAGTGTGATCTCCTAAATACATACAGTTAACCTCCACACCATTTATGATGCTCAAATGAATGGTAGAGGACAGAATTATGAGCTCAGGCACAAGTTTCTTGGCTAAACTTAGTACCACGTTTTAATAACACCCCTTACTGCAAGCGCAGTAGAATAAGTCTCCTCATCCATAAATAATGGCTTAATAGCACTTATATTGGGGGGGGTTTTATGTTAGCATGAACAGAGGCAAGTCTATCTTCTCAGGTCAGTTTAAAAGGCAATGAGGCCTCCTGGCAGATTGGCTGCAGATGGTCCTGAGCTGCCACCTCGCCCCTTTGGGGATCTCTGACAGATACTGTCCAAGGTTATCGCTCCATTTTTAATAATTGTTCACAGTTCGAGCCTGTATTGTCCACATATCAGGGCTGCCACATCCTCTTGCTTTCTCTCACTGAGCCGCAGAAAAGTGGCAGCTCTTGCGATATACTGAGTCATCACAATAAAGCTGTCAGTGGGGATTGTGTAGGAGAACCAAGATGAAGAATTAAGCCTGACCTTCAGAGATGTCACATCTACAAATGCAAATTGTGGTCTGGTGGTGGATAAGCTGATTTATCAGTGATTTCTTAGTGTTTTAAGAGAGAGGAAAAGTTTTTTTTTCTGTGTGCACACAATGCCTAACAAAATAAATGAGAGAGAAAAACCTCAGCAGATATTTTCCACTTAACTAATGATCTTACCACTTATCATTAAAAATATTTCTTTTTGGCATGCTGTAGATCACTATCCACTATCTGGGCACAGTAATAATAATACATTGGCAGTCAACATGAATTGCTTGAATAAACATATTTCCACATATCAAACTGTTTTAAGGATTTTTTTGTTACTGACTGCTTTTTGAATGAAGTACAATACACAACAGCCAATGACAACAGAGCTCATACATCAGTATTAAATTTGTTTAATAGGTTCTTTGTATATAATGCTACAGCTGAAGGGCAATAAACTGGAGATGAGTTGGCAGTAATCAACAACTGTGCAACACAGCCTCTGGTTTGTACTGTTTACTGCTGTTCTAACCAATCAAATTGGAGGAAAAGTGGAGGAGATTAAAACTAACAGAAAAACAGTGGATCAAAACATTTCTGTCCTAAGAATGGAGTGGCAGTGAAAGGTACGGCTAACGTCAATTTGCTCCTCAGGCTGGGCTTCTATAGTTCATCTTGGTTTTCAGGCAGTAAGCCTCTTGACTCTTGTATGCTTTCATTTGTCTGGCTAGCCGTGCAGTTGGAGGTCTGCAGGACGAGGTAATCTGTAATGTCAGTCGCCTCCACACTGGCCAAATCAGTCAATTTGTGGGAAAAAATCACTTTTCTTCATTTTATATGGATCACATATGCTATTTCTTTTAATTTTCTGACAATCCCTGCAATACCTCCAATATGTGTTTCAATTTTCTCACAATACCTGAAAAAAGTTCATCCAACCCTTTTATATGTGCACATATATATATAATATCATAGGATGTAGTGATGAATGAGTTATGACAGTTATTGGTAAATAAACCCACACAGGACTTATGTAAAACAAGATAAACACATGAAAACAACTGCTAAACATCTGTGTGATATACATGCATGTGAAAAAATTCTGTTTGACAACCATTTCTCAAACTCACCCCAGCCCAACAGGTAATACCAGTGAAGGTGCTGTTCCTCAGCAAAAACAGCTACCACGATGAGAGTGTGCAGATAGATCCCCTCACACAGCATCCAGAAATAGTTACAGCCTAGCATGTACATGTAGAAGAAGTGTAGCACCTTGCACCCAACCTACAACAGCAGAAAGTAAGTAAGTAAGTAAGTAAGTAAGTAAGTAAAGCTTTATTGTCATCCCAGCCATATACATATAATATACAGTGAGACGAAATACCATCCTCCTGGACCATCGGTGCAACATAGAACACAGCAGAACAGCAGCACTCAGACAGATCAACGGTGAGGGTAAAAAGGGGGATTACAAGTTAACCTATATATTTATAAATATATCTAAGAAAGAGGAAGGTGGCTTGTCATTCAGCTAAATCTTCACTTTGTCTTTGTTGTTAGATTGGATTTGGGCATGTTACTTCTTGCAGAATGTTTCTGACAGGACTCAGGTACTATTTTGATCTGTTTGCACATCAAAGTCTGATAGCTTCACATGACCTGTCTGTCTCCTGTAAACTGAAGCAGAAAATACACCAGCTGGAAGATAGCACTGAGGAGTACCTACATTCGTCTTCAGGGAGATAAAAGTGCATTTCCACAGTTTTTCTCTAAATTCATTTTTAATTATTTTTTGCCATTTACTTTCCATTTTAGTAATAAGTACTTCAAAAAAGACCAGGTGCTGTTTGCAGCTTTTAGGTACTGTTTCACAAAGAAAACAGAAATAGAGGTCAACAACATTTTTTTTGTAATCATCAGAAACCACAACACACTTTTCTAAACCAGTTGTTCATGCTGTTTTCAGATCTGCTTTCAGTTTTTTCAGTCGCATCAACTTTTTGAATTAGTTTTTAATTTTAGTTTGCAACAGACTTGCATGCGTTTTTTATTAAACCGCAGGCACCAATCAAGTAACTTTTTCAATATTTTCAGAGTGAAGTCAGATATGCGCACACTGTGGCATAGATCTAATGATTAGTGTCAGTCAGCTACCACTGTTTCCTCAAAAACACTTATAATATGATTATTATACGCTAATTATACCACTATCATGCAATATGACTAGCTTCATCACAAAAACTGCACGTGCTAGGGAAAAACTAAACACAGATTTGAAATCAGCATGAAAAACACTTCAAAACCCACATAAACTTATCTCTGATGATTTTGACCTGTTGACCTGTGTTATCTATGGCAACACTGCACTTTGTACAAACTTTAACACCCCTGCTTTCTTTAGGTTGCACTTGGGTATTCTATGCAGTGTGCTCATTTATACTGACAAAGGTGGATCAGACTTCCCCTAACGCAAAAGTTCCTGGACCATCACGATCCTTCGTGAGAACATGTGTGGAGATTTAATTAGTGGGTTCTGGCAAAGCTTTCAGTCTCAAGCCGTTGCGCCTTGGATCACACACCCCAAATACCTGTCAGTCATCCCAAAAATCGTTCTGCCATATGTCCACAGTCTTATGCCATTCTGTCTGCTGCATCCTTGCAACTAGAAGCAGAGCTGCAAACCTTTTCCTCAACATTTCAAACAACTGCTACTCTCTCAGCCTTTTTCTTTTGAGCAGACAATGGACAACATGGAAGTGTTTTATGACCCCGTTTAGTTGGTCTCAGATTAATGAAAGCTGATTATGCAGAGTTTGAAAGATGTCTGTACTAGTCTCATTATGCCTCTCGCCTCCCACGTCTGACCTGAAAGCCAGGGATCTATTCTCCTCTGATCACTGAAGTTGGACGTGTTACAGTTGGATCAAAAAACAGAGTGAGCTAGTTCACTTGACAGAACAAGGATACCATAAATTAAAAACAAGGAACGCAGTTGCCTCTTAATGGAATGAGCATGTTTGACCAAGATATGTAAAACACACTGCATTGCTCAACAACTGTCTCTCAGCAAGCAGAACTAACACACTTGCATCTAACCGGACTTCTTTTCAGAGCTAAATGGAGATCAGGTTTTGAAGCCAAGGCTGATCTCAGTTTACTGAAGACAGTGATCACTGAAGGAAGAACCATCCCAGAACGCAAGCCTCCGATACAATTCCTCTCCTGTTTCAGTTTTTAATAACAAACGAGACTAAAACAAGGAATACAGAAGCACAATCGAAGTTCATTAAACGTCATGCTGAGACAGATCTGTTTTGATTCGAGGTGAGAGCTGTCATTCTACCGTCTGCTGGATGAGGGCGGAGGGTAGACAAGAATGAAAGCTGCCTGCGGAGTTATCCAGATGGATTGAATGTGAAATCTTTTCCTCAGAAAGGACGTGACTGTATGAAAAAGGGAGCTGAAGAAAACGGCAGAGATTAAATCCAGACCATACTGAGTTCAGCATCTGCTTTCAGCACGGCCTGATTCCATGCTCCATTTTCTTTATGCAATGGTTTCAGTAGATTAGACCTTCATCCAGTCAACCTGTCTTTTAATCAGAAACTACATCTAATTTTACCTTTTTTTCCTCTTGTTTTTCAACTCATACTGATATTTCACTTTGCCTCAGAGCATAGCCTTACACACAGGCTGACCTCGTCGGCATCACATGCTGCATAGACTGGTACAATGATGACAGTTTCTTTCAAAAGGCCTCTTAGTATGGGTTTCATGGTGTGCACAAATAGCATTGTGTCCTAAATGAACACAGTTCTGTTTGTGAACCCCAAACAAACTCCTAGATCAGTAAGATTCCACAGAGGCAGATTTATGTGTTCCTTGGTGCAGACGAAACATGAAAAAAAAGAACACATACCAAGTTCAAACAGCTGAAGTCTATTGGACCTGAGTGGATCCAAAATACTGTAATATTTGTGGCCTTGAACAACAACTGTATGCCCCTTGAATAAACAGTATGAATTGTATATTCTATACTTACTTTAATAAACAATTCATTATTTAATTGGGTGTAGTACTTGCATACCACATCTAAATGCTATATTGGAGCAGCTTACCGGGTTTCTTTCTACCACTTTAGGGTTGTTGCCCACAAATATGAGGTTGACGATAGTGAAGGCTGAGTTGAGCACAAAAGAGCAGAAAAGATTCTTGTGCAAGGTGATCCTTTGGCAGCTTAGACTCCTGGGAAGAGAAAGCCATAGACAACAGTGGGCTCAGCTGAGGAGTCATTTATTTAAAAAAGAAAACTCAGAAGCATACTGCCCATGCACATAAAACAGATATTTAGACTACAGTGCAGTGTGACTATGCATCATAGTGTTCCACATTTTGGTGCCTTTTCTCATTAACATTAATTTATCCGAAACAGTAGCACCATACGCACTCATACCAGTGTCTTCTGTCAAAACACAAATATTCAAGGATGAGAAATGCAATTTGAACTTGGGAATAAAACAGAATTTGTAATCTGTCCACATTTTATCCTGCAAACGAGACATAATGGCTTTGATGAAATAAACAGAATAATAAATAGCAATCCACTGGAAGGTGTATCCTGGCCACTATTAGCATAATGTGTTTTTCAGATGTTGCCTGTCCGTTTTTGTGCAACCTGGATATAAGCTTAATCAGTTTAATGTTAAACTGCTTTCTTCTCAGCTTGAAAGAAATACCACTTGGTAAGAGATTAACCTCGCTGTTCTGCAATTAGCAGCGCAATGAAAAACACATTAATGTAATTGTAAGACCTCTGCAACAACTTTTATGGTCTACAAAGACAATGGCTTGTTTGATAACAGTGGTCTACCAGAATTTCTACAAATTTCACCAAGATGCCAAAAATACTTCATGGCTAAAATGTTTCAACAAATTCTCCACATTAACAGAGTCATGCATTTCACATGACGCTAATGGGCCCAAAAGGCACTGAGATCAGCTGCCTTCTATGATACTGTTCTTGGAAGGCTGGCAAGACCTGAGGGAAAACAGCTCTCATTTTCCAAACTGCCTCACACAATTCTAACAAACCTTTTCTGGTCCTGTTTAGTGATGGATATAAATTAAAAAATGCCTTGTTCTGCTCGGTAGCACTGAATTCCTCCATAAACATCTGCTTGCAATAAGATAACGTTAAGACCTCAAGACCCTTTATGAAGATCACACAATAAATGTCACACTTTAAAACAATATCTCCAGCATCTCAATTTAAGACTGCACGTTCAATTCCATTTTACTTTTTTATTATTATTTGGGGTTACAATTTCAAAAATTGAGTTATGCAATGACTGAAGTTTGGAAGAAAGACCGCTTTAGAATGTCAAGTTTATTTCACTCCCTGCTGTATTTTCCCAACTCCCCATTACATTCTTTGTGGTCAAGGGGGTATAGTGAAAACAGTAGCCACCCAGAGCTGTAGCCCAATTTCCCTGAGGGCTTCCATAATCACGCTTCATATCAAAACCATCAACGGAGAGAGTGGGTTGAACTAGAAAATTACAATTGTAAATATGTTAGAGTACAAATACAGGTTACAGGAAGGATGAAGCCATTGATGGGTGCATCCAAATGGCTTTCAGTCATTCCAGTGTTTGTTCCATGTTTTGAAAAGTGTATTCTCATTGCATCTTATTATATTGTCTGCTTTTCGCTGCACTCTGCTTATTCAGTGATGAGACATGAACAAATTTGATTAGAGAATAAATGCTCATAGTATCAAGAGGTTTATTGAAAAAATGACTAATAGAAGAGGTAGAGTCATAGCCATGAAAATTGGTTTTGTGAATGTAGGTAATTTGAGTGTATATATGCAATGTTAATGCTAATGTAGGCCTGCTTGAAGCACATTCTGCATGTTCATTATCATCACATTCATTCGCTTTGATGTGTTTGATGTTTGCAACTCTCACAAAGTCCCCTGAAACCACAATCCTCTATTAACTTGATAAAAAAACAAGCTCTTGAAAGGTAGCAAACAAAAGGTGCACGAGGCTGAATTAAACAATACAGCTGTTCGGCTACATGCTGAGAATAGTAAGCATGTGTGACTGATGGTAGTCAAATGCTGCAATCAGTGCATGTTGCTCTGTCTGTGCTATACCTATGTGAAGCCACCCATGAAATTGAGTTTGCTTCAGTGAATACTTAGCATAGCTAAGAGGCAAACTAAGTCAGCATGAAATGACACTGTCAAAGTCCTGTCAAACACTTCTGGCTGCCTTTTGGCTTACAGCATATACCTGGTCAGCCAAACTAATGGACAACAAGGATTATCAGCAAATAAAGCCGGGAAATGAGATTAAGGTTATCAAATGTAGAGCCAAATTTGTTACTTTTAATCAAGCAAACTGCAGTACAAACTTTTAATCAAGCAAACTGTAGTACAGTCTGATCTTACTTAGTTGTTTACACAAATGTTTATTATACACACTCCTCCAAAACATAATGTGATTCAAAAATTGGTTTCTGTAACTTGCCTAATGTGTAAAAATGGTATTGAGGCTTAAGGCTACGTTCAGGAAAACAACGTCCAGGTGGCTCTTATCCATTGTTTACAACATACCTCATAAACCTGTTGTGCGCTGATTGTATTTCCATAGACGCACAGTGCAAGGAATACACCTCAGAAAACTCTATCTCTTCATGGGCTCTGCTGATTAGTGGAGTCAGCATCAGCCCCCAGGGAAACTACTCTGAGACATCTGAGTGAGGGCTCATCAATGAAATAAATATCAGATGCCAACCTGCTTCACCCACTTCATCATCAACCCTAACACCTCTGACCAAAATCAGACTACAACAAGACCTTGCTGGAATAAAAAGCAAATCGTTGCTGTGAGCTCACCCCACTGTCCATTGCTCTGAGTTTTACATTAATGTGAAGCTAAGGTCAGAAGATACCCAAGGACTGCTCGGAAAGAAGTACGTTAACTTACCTGAAGTAAAAGAATATGGCCAGAGAGATGAGGAGGGATGCAATGGACAAAGCATGACCAACGATTGCCATGTAGTACAGAATGTACGCCATCTGCAAAAACACACATAACACTACAAATTCTGTTCACCAGATGTGACTGGGCTGTTAGTGGAATGTCCTAAGATTTTTCTGGACTGTTCAGTGTATATATTGAATTGAAAAGAGAAAGTACTCATATTTTTCCAAACATAACACTGAGCAATAGGAAAAATGCCAAAGTGGACGAAATCCTAAACTCTAACTGTGGACTTATTTGAACCAGTCACCCTCCCCACCCACTTTCTCACAGCTCTGCACATTCTATTAATAGAACACAAAGGTAATCAAAAGTGTTTGCCTCCATCTGGCCTCAAAGTAAACTATTCAAGCTTAATTTTCACAAATTCCTGGCTGTTACACTGTGTATTTCAGTCTTCCGTTTTTTTGGACATTTAGGGATGACATCTGACCTTTAACTTGTCCGTAGTGTGGGCAATGCATAAGGTGTAGTTGGACCAGGTCCTGTTTGTCTCAGGGTGTCGGAACCAGTTCCCAGTCTCATCGCAATACTTTGTGGCTTTTTCTAATAAAAGCAGAGAAATATTGTGTTGCAGTTACGGTCAGCTTTAGGGGAAGAATCATTTCCCTAAAAATGACACCATTTACTTGAGAGAAGAAAAACTTGACCGCAATCATGAAAATCATGATTGAAATATTTTGTCTTTCATCACATTGCAAAGTAGAAGACATTGACTGGTGGAGATTTGTGCAAACTGTGTAAATCAGATCTTGATTTACCTGTGGGGTCAAAGTCAAGGAAGTAGTTTGGACAGTTCTGAGATGCGTATGTTTTGGCAGGCGTGTCGTCCCAACATAGCCAGCCGTCCCATGTTCTGTTACAGTATGGACCTGAAGGCAGGGGTGGAAAATATGCCAACATATCACCATACAAATTATGATATTTTCATGATACATGTTATGTTACAATTTGTTTTTCTGACATCTGATACAGACAGGAAAGAACTAGTGGTGCCACATTAATAAAAAAAACATTAAAAACATTAAAAACATTAAAAATCTTTATTTAAATATTGTTTTTTTATATAATGTTCAACACTCTGCACTGCCCTGGAACAAATTAAATATGACTACTTATACTCTCCTTACTGGCAATATCTGCTGTATATTCAGAAAACCATATACATTTCTATGATACATTTATCACAATAATTATACATATCACCGTACTGCCAAGCCCTGCCTGAAGATCTAAGAGGAATGTGATCAAAACTAGGCAGTATGTCTAGTTCCAAATTCATATGTACTGTATATTTAAATCAGAGGTCCTCTTTACCTGATTTGTTATATGGCAGGTCTCTGTTCATTTTCTCAAAACATTTATATTGGCCGTTGATGATTTTCTTCCTCTCCTCTGCTTTCTGTGTGACCACAGGACTGACCAGAGTCTCCACTGTGGAATCTACCTCTGCATCCAAGACACCATGAGCCGAACCCTTCTGAGGTACAGTAGAGCCATTAGGAAAATAGATATGTCACTTTACAGTCAAACTTTGTGGGAAATCTATGAATAAAGTGTCTGTTAAAGTGTCTGTTTTTTTTAAACAGTTCATGAAATTGCACAGAAGTACTACTGCACTTAATAAGACTCACACTTATTAAAACACTTTATAAAACAGTCAAATCAATTCGCTGAAAATATTATAAGACATGATACCTTTGATTTGTCCTTCGTAAGCCTGAGACAGTTGGACCAGGTATTATTAACTGAGCCGCTGTGTGCCCAAGTACCAGATTCATCACAATATTTGGTCATTTTTTCTGTGTGAAGGGAACAAAATCCAACGTTAATCACCCAAGCTCACATGCTGTAGTGACTCTAGAGCTGAGCCCTGAGATCAGTCAGTGCATTAGTCTAGCGAATTACTGTTTTGTCAATATAAGTATTCTGGGCAATGTTTGAACAGACGATTGAGGTAATATGTAATATGTTGAGGTAAAACTGTAACAACCTCCTGTTCAGCCTTCCCTTGTACATTGATTTTCACTGTTGCTTCTTTCACATAAGAAACATTTATAAACATCTGTCCCTTTACCTTTACAGACCATGATTTTAGATGCGGCAATGAGCCGATGGGCTGATATGGTAGTGTCCTCAGTATATTACAACTCACCAGCATACCAGCCCGTTACTTGATGTATCTAAATCAGCACGAGTTAAAGAAATAATCTGTAATACATTAAAAATATTTTGTAGAATAGTTTTGGGAAAGCTTCAGTCAAAAATTCTTGTCATTAGCAGTCTTCTCGTGGGCTGTGTGAAGGCAAAAAAAGTATAGATCATGAGGTCACCAGGACTTAGATTGGGGACCTGTCGCATTGAAAGCAAATGTAACCAGAATGGTTTTTATATAGTGTTGTTCCAGTGTTTGTTAGTAATATAACAAACTTTGAACAGAAAACTTTGGGAAGACATTCTCTCATGTACTTTTCTACTTGTATATTCATGTTATACAGTCATGTGTGTCCTCTTAAAAGTTAGCAGAATTTTGCAACCGGCCTATGCTAAGCATCTCTGCTGTTTCTAAGAGCACGAAAAATGTTGAAATTGTTGTTTTTGGTAATCGAGAGTACAGATGTAGAAGATATGGTTGAAAGACGCTGAAGTATTCCTTTAAAAGTAAAAGCTCAGGTTAAAAAAGCTTAACGAAATCAGAGGTCCCCCTCCACCTTTCCTAGAGAGACTTAGTGAATTCCCAAGAAAAAGATCAGTAACTGAATTTTCCTTCTGTTTTTTTTTATTATTTGCAATGTCATGTGAGGAGAGCTCAAGATGTTCTCGTGCTGCTCACTGCTTTCTCCCAACAGCTAATAAATTGTTTTCATTTCACCAAACAGAGCCCAGATAAGCTTTCACAGACACTTTGAAAAAAAAACACCTTTTTTATTATACACAACTTCAGCCACGTGCCTAAGACTAGAGCTCACAATCAGCATTTGATGTTATATCACAAGCTTACTGAGAAAACACCACAGATAAAACATCTGGTCTTGAATGATCTGAAGGGTCAAGTCCTTTGATACTGAAATGGGATTTTGATGGTGTGTTTTGATAGCTTTGTGAGTCTCACCTGAGGTGTCAAAATTGGGGAAATCCGGACAGCTTTGAGAAGCAAACGTCCCTGCGGGTGTTTCATCCCAACACAGCCAGCCGTCCCAGAACCTGCTGCAGTGGGAATCTAGCAAGAAGGTTTAGGATAGTTATGACTGCTCTATTAAAACTGAGAACTGAAAAAACAAACATCAAATGAAATGGACCCTTTTAACAATGCCACTAAGATTAAATAGGTGACTTGAATGATGATAATGGACAGTAACGCTCTCTCACATTAGGAGACAGATTTATGTGTCTTTTTGCCAGTTTTTAAATATCATCTTTCATCTCTTTTTAAATTAATCTTTCAAAAGCTATTCAGAATTTCTTACTGTCCATTTTCATTATCTGGCCTTTAAAAAAAGAAACTCTGATTACTCAGTTAATCAGCAAATGAACAGGTAAATTAGTCATTATTTGAAAAAGTGCAACGTGAACGCAGCTCTTCTCCCTGGCATCTGCATAAATTGAAAAGCCAGTTCTGCTTTTCAGCTAAATAAAGGTTTAGGTGTCAGCTCCAGTTGTCAGCAGCTCATTAGTCTGCACAGTGCCATCACTGACAGCTCAGAGAGCATGAGTCTGGCACTTAACAAAATCATCAGCAGATAAAAAGCTCCACCAGCTGCCATTCAATCTGAGGTTAATTTAAAGAAATAACATCTCTTTTTCTACCTGTTTTGTTGTGCTGCCCATCTCTCCTCAAAAGCTCCAGACATTTATACTGAGACTCAGTCATGATCCCTCCCTCCATCACCCCCAAAGCAGAAGCAAGAGAGAAGTCTGTCGTCGGTTCAGCTTTAGAATCTCCTGCACCCACGGCAGTTACACTCTGCAAAAAGAGGTGCGCTTTAAGAACTAAATGTGACATTTGTGATATTTAATCCAATGCTCATATCCAATATACACATATAAGGTCATATAAAATGAAATGATGATAACAAAAATTCTACAACATCATTGGAATACAGATATTTGTAAAGGTTAAAAATAAACAAAATCCTACATATTGATCCTGCAAAAATAAAAATACACAAATTGCACCCTGTGTCATTACGAAAAACCCTGCTCTCAATTGGGAAGAATTCATGAAACAGCAACCATGATGAAGGTGAAGGAGTTTCCTAAACGGACAAGAGTCCTAGCATGGATCTTAGACACCCCTTTCAGTACAACTGGATTGATAATGTGCATTTTGAATGTTCCTGGAACCACGACTAATTGTCCCCAGACAGGTGTGTCGTGCATTATTTCTCCCAAAGTAATGAAAAGGAAGGCAAGGCAGAAGCCAACAGACACTTGAAAAAATGCATGATGACCTGAAAGTAGAAAAGCAGTTACACAGAAAACAATAAGTAACACACTGCACCGAAATCATCTCATTTCCTACACCCCTCACAAAACAGCTCTGCTAAAAAGACACACAGAGATGCATGTGTAACGTTGGCAGAGAAGCATTTAGACAAATCAGAACTGCTGAAGCATACATTAATGAATCGATATACCAGGACACATTAGAGGAGGAAAGATGGACGTTTCAACATGACAGTAACCCTAAATATACACCCAGTATAACTCAAAACCTTTTCTAAAAACTTGAAGGTGCTTGCATGGTCTAGCCAATATCCTGATTTGAACCTCACTAAAGATTTATGGTGGGTTTTGAAACTGCGAGTCCATCATTGAGACCCTTATAAGCTTGAGGAATTGAGAACAGTTTGCCAAGAGGAATGGGCCAAAACTGAACCAAAATGATGCAATAAGTTAATTACTTCTTATTGTAAACGTCTTGAAGTTGTAACTGCCAACAACTGCAGGTATTGATGTAATTGATTTGACTGAATACTTCTTCCAGACACTACAAACTATCAATAAATATCAATATTTACAAGGACAAAGTACTTATGTACTGCAAGTATATAAAATATTCAATAATATAGTTTAATATATTAAACATAACAAAGAAATGTCTGAATACTTCTTCCCCCTCACTGTAACCTCAGATTCTAGTCCCACTAAGAATTTAGAATACATTTTCTGAGCACAATGAACATAATGTAGGTATAAGTTTAGAAAGACCTCAAATAGCAAAAAAAACCCCAAAACAACACATTTAATCCAAGAAACCAAATTTTATGTTCATAAGAAGATTCACACTTCAAAGATAGTTCAAAAGGATGGTGAATATGATCATTGTGAGAGTGCTCAGCTCATATCAACACTGTGTGCTGTAGAATGGCTCTAAATCAAGCCTGGGCATTTCTAAAGCGGGCAAATAATGCTCCTTTCACAATGAGAATTCAAATGGTATCTGTAGCTGATATGTCACCAGCATGAGTCACTGCACTCCTGACTCTACAGACAGACATGAGGTTAAAGCATCCCACTTTTCTCTCCCTAATCACCACTCACTAGTGAATTCAGCAGTAATATCTGGAAGCATTGTCTGGAAGATGTGTCTGTTGTAAGAGGAAACAGGGCTTCTTGAGTATAGAATGTCATTCTTACCTTACGTGCTATATTCTACATTTACTTAAACATCTGAGAGGGTTTTGATGTCCCATGTAGCAGTTTAGCAGCCGTACATATGATGTCACTCCAAACATTGAAGTAAATGACGTCATACATACGACCACCAGGCCACCACCCATATCAGTTCAGAAATCCACTTTCCCTCTTTGCAAACCAAACGCCAAGTCTAACAATGCAGCTACAGAGTGTTCGAAAGTGCACAGAATGACGCAGGGGTGGACAGAAAGGAAAGAGACTGGAAGCCAGCCAGCTTACCTTACATTTTCTGCTACTGTGGGCAAAAATCATTTTCATAATGTGTTTTACCTGGACGTCACTCCAAGATCATCTGTTATTTAGAGTTTAAATGAGTCTTTCATCAGATATTTCTTTGTTTTACACGTTTTAAAAAAATATAGACTACTACCTGCATGCCCATTAACAGCTTCGCGGCCCCTAAAAGTAGCGATAAAGCTGCCAAAAGTAACAACTCATATGCCAGAACGGTGCCTTAACCACTCCTGACTAGACTTTTCTTTTGAGATGAGGTTTCTGAGCTAGCCAGCATTTGGACAGCTGTTTAAAAAAATGACGTGTGTAAGGTAATGGCAAAAAAAAAGAAACCAGCTCAGAGGTGTGAAAACCACAAGCACACTCTAAACAGCACAGTCTTAAGTTGTGTACAGGCTTTAGTCGCCTGAGCACTTTGAAATGTCCTGGATGTGTGGAAAGGAGTAACAGTAAAATAGCACTAAATACATTTACTAAGAAATAGAGTTAGTTGTTGAGTCTGATCTAATGGATCCTAAAGGTGTTTTAACACTCCTGCACTTATGTCACCTCCTGTGTTCTGACAGTTCTGACGAAATGGCAAAACCCTGAAGAGTGAGTTCTGCTCTCTTTAAAGTTTACTTATACATATTCAGGGCAGGGCCTGTAAACACGTCTTGCTGAATTAACGGCATGGTGTAACATATAATTAACCAACACAATCAACATATTATAAACCTATTAACATTGCATCAAGATTTATTAGCAGCCACATAAAGGTTGTTTCTGTTTGGAGTAGAGGAGAGAGAAAATACAAAGAGATAGGCAGACAAATGGAAAAATAAATAGAGACAGATTAAATAACAGACAGACAGATTGTCAGACAGACAGACCGACAGATAAACAAACTAGAGACAGCTAGACAGACAAAGACAAAGAGATTGCATTACATACAATAGATAAATAGATAGATAGATAGATAGATAGATAGATAGATAGATAGATAGATAGACAGATAGACATAAGGATAAATACATTAC
>JBBPCX010000147.1:15521106-15554405 GCA_037974365.1 Hydrocynus forskahlii | reverse complement strand
TTTGACTAGGAAGAACTGAATTACGGATATCTGACGTACATATCCACTCTGGCTATTAAATGTTAAAACGGCTTGCCATACGCTTCACTGGACACACACACACACATTCTTGCTCTCTTTTTTTCTCTTTCACGCTTGTTAGCCACGGAAAAGCTCTGGAGTTTGAAAAGTCAGTGAATGAGAGATAAGAGGGGTGTGCTGGGTTTGAGGACAGGTCATGGCTGTTTGTTAATTGTTATGGTTTGTTAGGTTCTCCTGAACTCTGAGCAACAGCAGCAGCAAGAAAAACTTTAGCGCATGGAGGCTAACAGTTGGAGAGGAGTTGCTGTTCTTGCCAGGAATTCAGCAATTCCAAAAATACATGCTGATTAAAAAAATACTGGGAGTGTATGACAGATGTGTAAAATACCAGTCTAACCAAGCAGGATGTTTTCAGTTGTTCAGTCCAGGCTGTTAAGCTCTGTAAAATCAGGTCTGCTTTAACCAATATCTGTCCATGTGTGTGAACATCTTGGGATTGGGGTTTAAAATTTAGCAGTCCTAGTCAGGCCGGTTCTTGAAGGCATGGGTTTCGGCCGAGTTTGGGCTTGAATTTTTCCACTTGTGCAGACTCCTATTCAGGAGGCTTGCCGGATGTAGTGTGGTGTACCTGCCTGTCTCGCTAGACACCAACCACTCTAGGTGTTCTGGGACATAAATGTTTAAGTATCTGCTTTTACTTTAACAGGAAACTGGATATTGACACTGACCCAGAATTTCCCCCGCTGATGCCCACCCGCCCCCACCCCCAAGACTTTTCCATCTTGTTTTAATTTAACACCCATACTGAGAAATGACACGTCATGACGCTAAATTATATTAGAAAGGAGAAATTCCATAACAGTGCAGCTACAACCTTTATATACCACCTTTTAAGCATGAATATCAGATTGGAATATGAAGGTTAAGTGGAGCTATAGTAACCTTTAAGTGTGCTACAGATTTGTGCTTTCAGAGCATGTTGAACTTTGAGTGGCCAGAAAGATTGGGGTTCTTGTTCAACAGATCAGAGCAATCCCTGTGGAGCACATTTCGGCGAGAAATCTATCTTTTATCTCCATCAAAATGGAGTAGAATATGGGGAGGGCAGTAATGTCAAGTGCTCTGGTGTGCCTCTTCAATGCGTTTTCACCTGGCCTTACTCCGCAAGCACTTGATTCCCATCTCTCATCCAGCCTGACCCTTGTGTTCTCTCCACAAATCATCAGTGGCAGAACGCCCCAGCTCAGCTGCTCAGCTCCATCTAAATGCTCTGCTACATTTCAAGCCACTCTTATCTGGGACGGCTTGCCGTGAAAGCATTCATTTTCCTGACGGTCCTTTCAACAAGATGGAATCACCTCATGGTCCAAGAAAATTCCACTCTCAAACTCTTCTTTCAATTCTTCGTGGAATCTTTCAGCTTTAAGTAAATGAGCACTTTAAAAGCCATTTCATGCAGGGGCAAAAACCAAAAAAACATTTGGTATCTGACTGTTACTGTGTGTAATAAAGCAGGCCATTAAGAAACCCTGAAATGGCGGGTTTCGTACGCCTGTTTAGAGGTCCTGAAGAACAGCTGTGAGTCACACTGGCTGTTAGCGTGCAATTTGGAGCTTAATCAGTTCGCATCAACCCCACAGGCCTGCTCCTGAAGCGCTATGCATTAACATTTCACTGCATTCGACTACAAAGACATATTTCACTCCTAAGCAATGAAAAAGTTTTGAACTCGAGCTGTTTTTCCCAGCTTTTAAACTTAACTTGTGCTGATTACACTTCTTTTGTAAAGCAACAACAGCACCTGTCAGAGATGTCAGCCCATACATACTGCATAATGCAGAATCAATATTTCTATTCGACCGCTATATAAGCATTACTTTACCCATTCCTGAGCACAGACAGCAGGCAGTCAGCTACACTGTAGGCCTGGACTGTGTGGTGACAGCATTATAGTCCACACATCTGTGAAACAGATAATAAAGCATAATAAATTTGATCACAGATATATAAAGAGGATTACAGATGGACAGATTGGAGTATCACTTGCTTTATGCTGATTCAGAAATACCAAATGTCACTTAAGGTTTGTAGTCCATGGTCGTGACATTGGTCGTGCTTTCACTTTCATTTCTTAATTAAAGGAAGATTAGCCTAGAAATGAACTCATGTACAGTTCTTTGCATTTCACAGTTTTATGGTTCATGCATCTGGCTCTGCCTGCCTGCCAAATATTGATTCATCTTCCCGAATGTTGTGATCTTTTATTAGCTCTGCGTGAGCCGTAACGCGAACACATGTGAACAGACGTTTGCTTGGGGAGTGACATGCTTAGGAAAAGATCGTTTTGACAGGTTTGACATTTTGCTGTTTTGCTTTTCTTTGTTAACACGCCAAAGGTTGTTGTTTTTTGAGGTGAGGGGGGGTTGGTTTTGATGTTGGATTTGATCGTACTGACACTATTTAATCTAGCCAGTCCTCTTTTACAAATTATATGGAAAGGCTGAGCCTTGCCTCTAATTTCTTTTACATTTGTATAGCAATAACATTTGTCTTTCCTTTTCTTCAGAGGCAGAAAACTGAAGACAGATTTAGTGTGACAGCATCGTTCAAGGTAAAGAAAAAGGCAGATGAAGGAAGGAGGGAAAAAGTCCAGGGTCCATGGCCTTTCGAAAGGTTGTTTAAAGGGGAGACAGTCTGTGTATCCTGACAGGAGTAGGCAGATCAGCTGGGGCAGGGGAATCAGTGGCATTGTTTACAGTAAAAGCAGGTTTTTAGCAGAACATGTCTGCAGAAAATTAAGGAATTTGTATCGGGAGGTTCTTTCTGTACAGTGCTGGCCTGAAATCCAACATAATCCCTTCACTAAATCTCAGAATTGTGTGGGAGATCTTGGAAGCAAATCCTGAAACCATATATGAGCTTCATAGAGGAATATGAAAAGATAAAATAGCGACATGGGTGTATGTGGTTAATGGAACAAGCATTACAGTTGTAAATCAGACAGGAGGGCAGGCGATACCAAAATAGCTCTCTGGGAGCAGACACAGGAAAAGCACATCATAGACAGCAGTGAGCAGTCAATGGAGGCTCATGGGAAAAATAAGTCCCACACATAAAATAATGCTTAATGGATAAGGATTTTTACCTCTTCTCCAGCATGCAATCTCATTTTCCATCTCTGGAAAATAGTAACACAATGAGATGGACATTCCAGGCTCCACAGTAAAATCCCCAGTCTTGCACAAACCTAAACTGTAGAACGATCGTTGACGTTGTACAATTAACACCTACTGTGTACACTGACGTTTAGCTGGACACAAATGAACAATGTAAGGATTCATTTTGCACCACAGATTTTTCTTCATATCAGGGCTTAACTGTTGAATTGGTTGGACAATTACAGTATATCGGCCATGTGTTTACTAGTACAAGCAAAAAGGTGCTTCCAAAACACTGCATTAATCGTATATGTGTCTCCTCTTGAGTTTTAGTAGATATCTCAATAAATTCACACAGCACGCTCAGATTAGCCACAACAATAACCCGCATAATGATCTTTAACTGATCTTTTAACTTTAACTAAGTTGAGAAGAGTCTTAACTAGTGCTCAACCAAGACCAAGATCATTCTTAGTTTTGATGCTGTGAATAACTGTTATAATTTTAACTGCGCCAGAAGTATGTCAGGTCTGCTTTTATTTAACGCTCTTTCTCCGAAGGAATTTTCAGAGAATAACTAAGGGATTTTAGAAGTGTCCTCAATAACACTTGAGCAATCAAAGTTTCCTCAGGGTATTTATAGTATAATAAACACCTCTAACATGAAAAATGTCATTAATTGTACCTTCAGTCTATCTGCATGTATACATTTGTGAGTCATATTTGACATTTCACCATTGTCAGCTGATAACCATATCATTCAGTACAGCAGTTTTAACTGAAAAAAATGGTACTGATGTCAGTGACAGTTGCTTCATATCAGTTACTGTGTTAGAAACAAGATCAGAAAGTGTGCATGTTCCTGAGATGCATATCTGCCTACTGTAATGTATTGTGGAGTTACAGAATGAGTCAAACCCGAAGAATCCCTAATCTTGTTGGTGACCTTTCGTTTAAGGAAAGTACATTAATACCGGCAAGACCATATTTCTTATGCAAGTGGTCAGGCGTGCATGGAGCTGTCAAACATGTGCAGAGCAGCCAAGAGAACGTTTTGACAATCACAAATTGGATATGGGCGGAACAAAGCGGAGCTGCTGGCACGGCTCCTGCACTGTAGAGCGGTTAGCAGCCCAGTGTTCGGCTGCCTCTCATGCATCAGCTCACTTGCACTACATTTATTGCTTGGCTGGAGTTGTTCACTCCATCCCAGACCCCCTTTCTTGCTAGCCTGGTGTTTCATCCCCTTCTCACAATGAGAATCGTGTTATGGCTGCATGTGTTGTAGTCATGTAACATTTTGTTATTTTGAAGTTTGCAACACAGCTCTGACTTTAAGGCCACCAGTATGGGCCATGAGACTGCACACTGGGTTTGTCTCCAGGAGCTATAGAAGTCTCTGGGGTAGTCTCTAGAGAGGTACAAGAAAAAGCAAGGTCCCCACATAGACATCCATTCAGCAGGAGTGATGGATTATGGATGAATGATCCTGCAGCTCATTTACAACAGCACACATAGCACCTTAGCCTTAGTCTGGGTTCCAGTGCTGACTCCTATAACTTAAGAATAACTCAGCCAGTCAGCATTTCCCAAGTAGCTTAGAATGTAATGGGGAATTTAAGGTGTTAAAGGTACAAGCAAAGTCTGTCTAGATGGTCTGTGTGCAATTTAAAAGATGGCAGCCTCTAGTAAAAGAAGAGATCAGACATCATTTTTGCTTCATACATTGTGACTCAGTGGCCATTAATGACAAATGAGCAGTTTCATCCATGGCCATTCACTGTTTTCAGTATACTGTGAGAAGAAACAAGAATTCCGACATCTTTGTTGTTATTATTTAATATACTTATGTATTATCCGTTTATTCATTTCAAATTTACACAGAATTCTTAATAGTATTTTGAATGTGTAATTCTAAATATGATGGTATTATTATATAATATACACATTTCATTATGAATATGTTCTTTTTTACAATAATCATTCATTCATTTTCTGTAACCGACATGGCGCCAGCCCAGCGCAGCGTATTTATAATATACAAATTTAAATATAAAATGTCTCGATGCGAATTGTACCAGGTGTGACATTTCCACCTGTACACAAAACAAGCAGTTATCAGAGTAAACATGAAGGAGCTTTCTAAAGTTCTCAGGGCAACATCATCAAACAACACTCAACACAAAAATGCCTTATCAGTACAACTGGTTTGATACACTCAAATGGAAAAATCCACAAAGCCCTAACAAGGATCTTAAACTTACTTTTTAGTAAAACTGGTTCGATAATATGCAAGTGGAAAGCACAACTAGTCAGCCCTGGACAGATCACCCAAGATTTCTCTAAGACTAATAGATGAGGAAGGTAAGAGAGAAGCCAGCTGCTGACTGAAAGGAGTTTCAGAACAATATGAAAGCAACAGTAACATCAATTACATAGATAACTGTCAGAAATGAAATGTACCACAGCCATCTCTGTTCCTTCACCCCAGGCAAAGCTAGTCTATAAAAAGCACAAAATTTCACATTTCAAATTTATCCAAAAATTCCTACGCTCGGAGAGGGTGACTCTGAGCCAAAGGGGATCAAATCTTTTTGTTGTAATGAGTTCTGCCTTGTTTCCAGAGTGGACACAAAAGTCCTTCTTCAGATGTAGCGCCAAAAATGCCTCAGTAATTGTGATTTGTCTTTACAATTTTACATCTCATTAAAGCCATGTATGAATGATAGGATACAACTGTGGCTTCTAAAGCAACAAGCAGCGTGCAAGCACCTGGGCTTCAGCACACTGTCAGTATGTTTTCGCCACCTACTGGGTATATCGTAAAAAAAATTCATTCATTTTCTGAGCTGCTTATCCTGATCAGGGTCAAGGGACTGCTGGAGCCTATCCCAAGACTCATTGGGCAAAAGGTGGAGTAACACTCTGGACAGCTCACCAGTCCATTGCAGGGCAGACAAAGACAAACACAATTAAGAACAATTATACACTCACACATAGGGGGCAATTTAGCATTTCCAATCCATCTGATGGACATCTTTGGACTATGAGAGGAAACCAGCTCTCCCATGTGACACAGTGCAGTCCTGTGCTTCATAATGCAAAGGGGTTTTGTTCATGGTCGCTTTTAAGAATAGATCTTTGAGCACACTTTCAGAAATACCAACGTATATTCAAAGCCTATTAAATGGCAATCCTGCTACATCATCCGTCAATGTATCTTCTGCTGTCTTGGTTATGATAACAACTCCAAAGGCAGTAGTGGAGAGTCAGAGTCACCTCTAGAAACACTGCTGTCAAGCAACACTATCAGTGCCTCAGCAGCCACTGCTTATCAGAATATTAGGACCAGACAGATCTGTAATGCAATCAGATACCCGATTTGATTAGTGATTTTTGAGGCATGACTTATTACATTATACATGTATTTGTATTACATATTGTTAACTGGAAGTTTATTATAGTTCTAATATAATACTCATATAGTATCATACAAGCATTTTCAATATTCTGCACTCTAATAGTTTAACCAAATTAAACTGTATATATGCATACCACTACAAAATAGTAGTATTTAAAAAAAGTATGACGTATTAAAACAGCTTTCCTTATGAGACGATAACCCACAAAGTAGGCTTGTGAATATGGGCACCAGAACTGTTTTTCTGTTTTCGACGTATTGTAAAAGAGTAATATCTCACCTATTATAGCATTTGTGATGCTATAGCCCTCGAGCCCAGCTGCATTGGCACAGGACAGAGCAGAGCAGAGTCATGCAACACTGCAAGCTCTTGTCAGCCAAATAATCCCCTTCATTCATTACACCAATAAAAGAAAACATTTTTTTTACTCTATGCCGCATTCTTCACCACATGTGTGCTTGCTCACACTGTCAACACACACTGTTCATTTCGATAATTTGAATCACTAAGATTCTTTCACGCTGCAGACGTTTGGGCCCAACTGCCATGAGGGCCAAAACAGGCTAAATATTCACCAAACCATCCACCTCACTGTTGGCCCTCAAGACAAACACACCTTCTAACTGCCCCATTGTGTCAAAGAACGAGGCATCGCTATGTGTTCCAGAACGGCTGCAGAATGTGTCTGCACTCAAAGTGCCAGTGGATATGCCAAAAGTAGAAACGTCTGCTATTTCTGTAGTAAACCTGCACGCAGCGGTGGATAGTTTAGTTTTAAGCCAAAGAGATTTTATGATTTAGTTTCACTTTATGAGCGAGTTTTCTTTTGAAAGTGGCTCGAGACATGACACAAGTGATGATGAAGCCAGGTTAGCATATGAGTAGCATCTTCCCATCATTCCCTTCCCACCATACTTGGCTAACAACATTTAATGCATATTTTTATTTATTTGTTGATTTTTTAAAAATACACACATATATATATTTTTTTACTGGATATTCATTCTCTTCATTCACTGTTGGACAACAAAGCCAGACACCAGTATGAGGTCTGGACGAGAGAAAGCGTCCATATGTGTGTTCTTGGGAAAGAAAATGCTGAGAAGCATCTGAAACCTTTCCGTACGTCCTACTATCCCACACATTCCGTAACTCATGGGAAGAAGAGCCGAAAGCCCCCTGTGCTCCTGTCTAGTGGCTAAAACGATACAAAGTGTTCTTTGAGTGCTCCGTAGATGACCTAATTTCATTCATGCTATTTAGATTGGGCTCAGGCTTCTGCATTTCAGAATGGTCCTTTACAGAGCTATTGAAGCATTCACACATCACAAAACAGACCCAAATTATAACTTACGCAACTATCTGGGAATCACCAAGTGCAGGGTGTTCCTGTTGGTGAAATTTTATAAATATTGCTGAAGCTTTCCCAGCATGAGGCTAAATCATTTTAATTATGGCAAAATCAAATATTAAGACTTCAAAATGTGCAAGTTAATAAGCATAAAAGCAGAGCCTGGCGAAAGATCCAAGCACATTACTGCGGTATTCAGCCTGTAAAGTTCTCAATGAAGGAAAGCACATAACTTTTATCAGCTTTTATCAGTAGCTGACAAAATGATTCAATTTACTGCTCACACATGTGTGCACTTGGACTGCAGAGAGAATGTGCAGTCGGGTCCCTCCACCTGCCTGCATTAATCCCGCTGGCAGAACAGCAGCCATTTGGAGCGCTGCAATGGCCTAGGCAGGTAAGTGCCCCACTATTAACTAATTAGTGAGCAAACGAGGCGAATGCCTTTTAAGAGAGGCACAGCAAATTCAGTGGGGCCTCTCCACTGAACACTGCACAGCCTAACCGGTTCTCATATCTCTAATGTTTTAGAGCACATTTCAGTTCAGTACAATGAAAAATGATAAGATTTGTAACCTGTTGTTACTTATTGCTGATTTTATAACAAAGTATTGTATATCAGAAATGAAAACTTCATAGGAGAAGAAGAAACATTTTTATTTTAATGGACCATTTCTACAGGCCTATTCTTTCTGATGGAGAGATGGTGGCATTAATATTAATATATATATAGAGAGAGAGAGAGCGAGAGAGAGAGCGCGAGAGGGAGAGAGAGAGGAAGATAAATATAACTCAACTGGAGTGATTATAAACATAAAGAGATATAATGGTTGAAGGAAATTATGCCCCTCATAAGACTCAGTTAATAGGCATATTACTCTCAATCAAAAAAAAATATTTTTAAAAGATGCAATGAATCATTCTGCAGTTTATGAGAGAAGTAACACCATTACTCAGACAGAAAACACAAGCGCTGTCCTGTTTTTCCACAAGTCAGAAGCCAGGAAAAGTTGTGGCGACCACATAAAAGCTTTCCCCAGTGATGCATCAGTAGCATGGCGTGTAGGACTGAAACCTGGCAGAAAATCCTCATGGTAGCATCAGAATTTCAACTTTAAACGCATGTGTCGAGGCAGAATAACTGAAGTTGTTTGCCAAGCTTGGATTTTCACTAAAAGGTCAAAATCATTTTAGAATAAACAGATTATTTTGTAGCTGGAGTACAGGTCCCACCGGGAGAAAGAAAACGATGTAGTCGACCCATGAGAACGCGTGAGAGACAGGCCTGGGCTGCTTGTTAGAAGCCAGGTCTGGAGCTGACATGTATATGGCTCAGTGAAAGTATCTCCATACCATGTTAATCTTGGAGTGCTGTATAATTCAAGCCTTTGAAAAGCTGCTCCTAAAGTCAAGAAAAACATGCGCACATTCTTTTTGTGTGTGCTTCCAATTAAAGCATGCCCTCAGAGACACCGTCTACCTATCTCTCTCTCTCTCTCTCTCTCACTTTCTCTCTGTCACTCTCTAATTCGCCTTCACTCACTTTGTTAATATTCGATTATTAAACGGCCGCATGATTGCGATGTTCCATTGTGTAAAATCCACTTTAATCATAGGCTTCATTTCTCTTTGTGTCATACAGCAAGGACTTGCAATCATTCATTTAAATTAAATGAATTATTTATTTTCAGAATATTACAAATGTTAAAAAAAAAAAAAGAAAAAAGAAAAAAATAGACAAAACGGGTGAAATGACGAGGCTTTGGCAACATGAAATGAACCCATTCATGGCCCTCTATGACATGGTTTCCTTTAGTCTGTATGTTCTCTGGGCATGTCTAAGCACAAAAAGAATGTTTGTGGCTAAAAAGGGAGTTTTTATCACTTTTTAACTGAAGTACAAAAACTAATTCTGAATAATAGTATAAACACTGATATAATTTAATTTTTTTAAAATCACATGGATGCTGTTAGATATTCATTCAAAACCATCCAAGTTGTGTGAAATTTTAACTTATCATACTAAATTTAGTTGTTGAACACGAGTGAGTAAAAATGAGCAAAGTGAATTTGAAGGCTGGGCTTTTAATATTGATATCCGTGTCAAACCCTTGATTTCAACGCTGAACAATATTTTCGTCACAGATTGAAAGTGGGTGTGACTTAGAGGTGGGAGATAAAAATCAAAACGGTATCGCAATATTTTTGGCCCAATATTACATCAATACAGATGATTGACAAGTATGTTTACTTAATTCATTATTTATTGAAATAATAATATTTATTTAAAATGTATTAAGTAGATATAAACATTGCCTCTGCAGTGCTCAAGATAGCGTGAGACCTTCTCGTGCATCACACTGGAAATTGGAAAGGAAGAATCAGTAAGACTGCTGCGCTGTCTGCTTTCATAATCAGAATCAGAATAATATCATATTATTGTAATGGAATTGTATTGTCATCTCGGTGGCAATTCCCACTCCTAGTGTGGCTTAAACCTAAAGTGAATGTGGGGTGTTAATAGCATGCTTACAGAATGCAATTTAGACAAGCAATGAGCAATCAGGACTTTGGAGGAGGAATGCTTATTGCTTCACAGATGCTAAAATAAACATCTTATATTTAGCAGTAATTAACCAACTTTGATTGTTACCATAAAGGTATTGAATTTCGACGCCCTGTTCTCAGTAATACACACCTTTTCAAATGGAGAGAGCACTCTAATCAGGGATGAAATGTGGACACAGACAGCATATAATTGCAAAGCTGGCCATTGGGAGGACCTTCCTGAATTAAGTAACAATTACACAAATTAGGTAGAGTTATTTGTCCCTGTGCATCTGTATATCTGCAGACACACAAAAAGCACTCCACACAAAGCAACACTCCAGACTGGCAATATGTAGCCTATAAAGAAGCTGATCAGCTAGTGAGATTCAAAACACTTAAAAGGCAAATCAGCACAACAATCTTTGAGACAAAAATCTCTAAAAGCTTTCTCCTTCACACAGCTTGCAATCACTACACTTTACCCGAGGCTCTCACCGTTATAGAGCTACTTTGTGCATTTTTCATCTCAAGGATTTCTTCATGGCTCTACAACGACTAACATTTTAGAGACATTTTAGAACAATGCGTAAAAACACAGAGAGAGAGAGAGAGAGAGAGAGAGAGAGAGAGAGAGAGAGAGAGAGAGGGGTAAGACAGACAGTAATCTCTGAGCCAGTTACATTTTCTCAGGCTGAGAGAGGGAGAGAGAGAGAGAGAGAGAGAGAGAGAGAGGAAGAAAAGGAGACCACAGCACAGACAGAGCAAGAGAAGGATAAAGAAAACAGTTCCTGTGGGTCTCGTCAGTTTTACAGTAGAGTCCTTCTAGCCACACAGCTGCTTCACGAGCCTCTGGACTCTTGTAAAGGCGTCTTAGAAATGGACACCAAGGATTTTGTGGATAAGTGCATTGCAGAATTTAAAAGTCCTGCATTGCCTTTGAATTTTTACTTTGTCAGGAATGAGCGAAAAACAGGGAAGCAGCACAAGCTGTAAAGACAATAAGGCAAACTAACTGATACAATAGCTGAGAAAAGTTTATATGTATATGTAGTGTGACAGTTACTAGAAACCTGTGCAATATTTTGTGAGTAATCTGTGCTTTCTACTCATAGCCTGTAAGCGTTTGAACACTGGCAGGGCTGACACAGTAAGGCGTGATATGAAAGTATAAATCGAAAAAACAAGAAACCATTTTCTTGGCGGTGAATGTCTTACTAGTGTCATTTGACACAACACTGTATGAGAAGGAGAGTGAAAGGGGCTTTACAGGCATCATATTCCACCTTTCTTAATACGTGCAATAATAATGTTCCATCAGATTCATAGTTTGCATCTGAGTGTTATTATTATTAGTTTCACATATTGCGTTCCACTGTTTATATCAATTGCTATTTAAGACATTTTCTTGTGCTCATTTGCTGTTTATTTTATTCTGTCTATTGTCTGTTAGGTTCTGTAAATTGTCTCCAAAGACACTAAAAACCATCTGAGAACTGAGATGAGTTCCCCAAAAAATACATTACTATACAGGTGCTTTTCCTATAATAGCCTATATTTTCCCAGCACAAGTCTTTCCTTTAATGGAACTTTTTGATGCAGCAAACTCTGATCAGCCACAACATCAAAACCACTGACGGTGGACATGAATAACATTGATTATCTTGTTACAATGGCACCTGTCAAGGGTAGGATTAGACAGCAAGTGAACAGTCAGTTCTTGAAGTTGAGGAAAAACTGGCAAACATAAGGATCTGAGGAGTTTAACAAGAATCCAAACAGTGATGACTAGACAACTGGATCAGAACATTTCCAAAATGGGAGATTTGTGGTTTGTTCTTGGTATGCAGTGGTTAATGCCTACCAAAAGTGGCATCGACAACTAGAGAGCCATTGGTCATGAAAGTCATGGGCACCCAAGGCTCAGTGAAGGACAATGAAGGCTAGCCTGTCCAGTCCAATTCAACAGGAACAGTATTGCAGGGCAAATTGCTGAACAAGTAAATGCTGGCTATTACAGAAAGTTGTCAAAACACACAGGGCATCTTGCTGCACAGGGGGCTGTGTAGCCACAGACTGTGCTGACCCATGCTGACCTCGATCTGCCACCTACAATGGGCATGTGAGTATCAGAACTGGACAATGGAGCAGTGGATGAAGGTGGCCTGGTCTGATGAATCATATTTCCTTTTACATCATGTGGCTGGTCATGTGCATGTGCATCACTTACCTAGGGAATAGATGGCACTAGGGTGCACTAAGAGAAGAAACGGCGGCAGTGTGATGCTCTGGCGATGTTCTACTAGAAAGTCTACTAGGAATTTTATGGGATTCTTGTGGTGTCCATGCCTCAACTAGTCAGAAGTGTTTTGGCAGCACAAGGCAGGTGGTTTTAATGTTTTGGCTTATCAGTGTATTACAACTGTGCTCAAACAACTTTGCTCTTAGAATCACGCACTCTTCCATTTTCATAACGTCTCTTGAATGTGTCATACTGTGACCAGTGCATCATCACTGTGTACCATATCCTACCCAATTTAATGGCCAGCCCTACTGAGAGGACAGACTATTGATTGTACTTGTCTCAGCCTCTCCAGTAGAGAGCTGCTGAAAGCCCGAAGGTCCATATTTAACACTAGTAAAAAAAAATCAGTGGCAGTTTGCTTCTTGTGTTTTAAAAAAGACAGGCAGTGGGATGATGCACGTCGAAGGCTAGAGTGCATTTCAGAAAGAGGCTTACATAAGAATTTAAACAGTACCAACTCTACATAGTTTTTCTGTATCCCCCCACCACCTCCTCCGGGTTGCACATTTGTGACAATAAAACTTAAAAGCATTATTTTGGCCTTGGCTTTTTTCAAGGCAAAATTACACACACATTTCTAACACAGTCCTTAAAATGACTTCCGCACTTCTCCCAGTTCTTTTATTAACTATTAATTACATCTGCCTGGCTACAGAGGATGCTTGTTATCTAAAAGACCATATCATCCAAACTGCTCTGCCAGTCAGAGGTTTGATATAGCAGTTTGGCATTTTAAATCATTTCAATTCTACCTGAACACTTAATAGAGGCTATTACACAAAGCACAGCGAAGACTAACTACGTTTCTACAAAGGCTGTGGCCACTTGCAAAGTCAAGCAGCATAATTCTTGGGTTCTGATATGAAAATGTGCCCAGAAAAGGGAATGTCAGGACAAAATGCTGGAGCAGGAGAATATTCTGTCTGTCAGCAGGTGTCTGTCAGAGACGTCATCCTGAAACGAGCTTCCCGGCATCCATAATTATTCTCTTTCCAATGCTAGAAAGCCAACATCAACATTCTTTCCACCTCACCTTCATTAGAATTAATGTTAGACCTGACTAAACGTCAGGCGTAACGGAACAGTTAATTCCTTTTTTTAATCTTTTTTTTTTCAGCTGTATGCAGTGATGAACACTTCCACATAGGAACACACCCTAAGGAAGCGATTATGCGTGTGCTGTTTATCGCTTTGGCTTTAGAAAAGTAATCATCTCGTGGCAATGACACAAGCAGGCAGTGGTCAAAGGGACAGAGAGAGAGAGAAATACCACACAATGCATTTCCTCACTACCTGTTTATGTGGAGGTAAAACCAGGAAAAACAGACGGCAACTTTGCTATAAAAATGAACAATAATGGATGAGAATGACATATGACTTCTCATAAGAGACTGTGAAATTAAACACCTATACGAGCATAAGCACAAGAGAGGCAGAGTCAGCGGATAACAGATTAGGGAGAATAAAATACATCCATCCAGCCGGTGAAGTCAAGGAGAGAGATGGAATAGGGAGAGTTAACAGTAACCACGGATCAAAATTAGGTTGATACTCTTAAGAAATGCTCATGATACACATGCATTTGTGTGTACTGCATTATAACAGAAAACCTATGAACTAAAAACATGCTTTTCATAGAAAGCAAAGAGCAGCTGCTTCAGTGTTTCAAGTAGAGACATTTTCTCTTCTTTTACTGAGAACAGACAAAACATGTGAAAATTACTGTCCATCATAATCGACTTTATGATACAGATGTGCCAGATAGACATAAGACTGAAAAATGCTGGAATATTTCTTGTTCTGAAAACATTTCTCTCGCTGTCTGCCTGCATTTTCAATATTGTGTCAGATTCACTCCAGATACTGATCAACGATCAGCAATAAACAGTAAAAAATAAGTAGCAGCAAAGAAATCTTTTAGAACACATCTTCAACATTGCAGTGCCTCTAAGACAGTTCACTCATATAGGCGTTGGCAAAGCGTTTACAAATTTCTCTCGTGATTCAAAACACAACACGCTTTCAGACCCCAGTGCTAATGGAAATGAGTGCTTTCATCAGAACCATGTGAATGCTTCATTTGGAGAAAAAAAAAATCAGGCTCTATAAATGAGGAGAATAATGAACAAGCATCTTCCATCTGAAACAGTCTAATTATGGTAAATACTTGATATGTGGTTACCCAGGGAAGACTATGATGTCTTGGTCTTTAGGCCAGTAAATTTAATTAAACTGAATATGTAATGACAGGATTACTCATAAGGTATGCTTATGCAAAGTTATACAAAGCAATCAGAAGAAGAGCCATCTCTGGTACAGAAGAGTCTATACTGCAGCACATAACTGTACTGTAGCTCCACCTATTGATACCTCAGTTTCAGTATAGATGACACATATCTACGGCTCCAACCAAGAGAGAGATAGTAGCAGCTGTTTCCCTTGAAAGCTTGAGTTTAGACAGATCGATAGATAGATAGATAAATATTTAGATAGATAGATAGATAGATAGATAGATAGATAGATAGATTGATAGATAGACAGACAGACAGACAGCTAGATAGACAAATATTTACTAATGATATTGATGCAATATTGTATAAATGAAAAAAATAATGTGTATGCATTTTAATGCTTTTTGATTCCATTTTAATGACAACTAATTATATTATATCTGTCAAATTTCTATTGTATATCTCAAATTATGTTATACCCCATCCTTTAAGCTGAGTTTAGTCAAATGAGTTTTTTTCCAGCTGATCCATCCCTCCAGCTGTCCACTTTATGGTCAGCAAAGCTCCGAAAGTAAACTTCAGTAACAGACTCTAGTGCAGTATTTACACCGCAAAGCAGCAGTCATGCTGATTATTTACTCTGCAAAAGACCTTTAGGTCTCGGCAAGAATCGTTTTTCTGCTAAATGACTTTCATGACAAGAATTAGGTATTGTGGACAGCCTAAGACTGAGGGGGTGTATTGTTCATACGCCAATGCATAAAACATGAACCATTAGGAAAATTAAGAGCAGGACACAACAAGTGAATGGCTGTCACCCCTGCAGACTGAGGCAGGGGAATATCGCTGCGATTGTTGCTATGGTGCTCTTAAGGCCCGATTTTCTTCCCTTTTTTCTTGCCCAGTTGCCTGATTCCCCCGAAGGAGTGTTCCGCACCACTGGACTGCCACTCTGTGTCGTACACTTGACTTTAATCTGTGTACTTGGCTATCTCATCGGTAATGCTGTGGTAGAATCCAAGTGAAGCAGACAGGCTGATGATGCCTGGGTCTGAATCACACTGGAAAAAACAGAATGACTGCAGTGACGTTGTAAAGGGTGAGAGCATCTACCCCAGGGTGAGAGCGGGGTGAGAAATCTCTCCTTCAGTGAACCTCAGTGTTCCGACCAAACTCTGAGCAAAGAGTCTCTAAGGGCCATATCTGTTCTTTAGTTCAGTTCCAGAAAACAAGCATTTATCTTCATATCTGCAACAAAAAACACACACACTAATGTTCTGGTGAACGCGCTTCATATTCCCTTCACTTTCTGGAAATGGGCTTACCCTTTCTGTGAAAAAAAATGCATACTACATGGGATTGTTCACATTAAAGAAAGGGTCAAATATCCAGTGTCCTCTTTACCCCAAACATGTTTGGTGTCCAAAGTTTGCTTCTTTAGTTTTGCATTGGAGCTACAAGGTTAATGAAGCTCACAAGTAATGGAAGACTGTGGAATCTTTATTGGGTGACATAGACTTCTATTATATTTGCCTTAAAGCTTCAGGGCAAAAAATAAAGAAACTTACTTCAGGCAATAGACTGCATTTGGGGACAAGGAGAAATAATGCAGATTAGATTTTTTTCACCATTACTTTAACGGTTCTAATATTAATATGCTAATAAATACTAATATATGTACACATTAATATGTTTATAGGAGGGCTCATTACCATGATTAGTAACTGCAATGAATAAGACTCTGTAAGAGATTTTTTGATTGTTCTTTCCCCTGCCTTTACCGTTTCCTGATCACATCAATGGTCTACAAAAAGAGACTGTAGTGTTTCATATTTAATCCTCCTATTTTAAAGAAGAGACAGCACAGTTTCCTACACACTGCGTCTACAGCTGAAATGTGTGTTTTTATTGCACAGGTTAGAACTTCAGCATGGTGATTGAAAAAAGGGGCATGACTGATGCCAATTTCCTCGCTGTGGCAATAACTTGATTACTCCATATACTGCTGAGTGGGGTATGTGGGCGCACCCACATACACTCACATAGACACAGATACCTAATATACTATTTATGACTTCAGTAATGTATAGTTATTCAAACAAGAAAATGTACACATCTCCTCAAAGCATGGGATTTGTCACTGCCTCTCACCACGCTGCATCTCACTGAACAGGGTTCTGAATTCACTGCATTCAGCTTGGAAATGCTGGGAGAAGATGCTTGCTATTGATTGCTTGCATTTGGATGCAAATCGCACAGATTTGGAAACCAGGAGACTCACTCAGGACAAGAATAGATCCATCTCTAACCAACATCCAGCATGTAAGCCATGCCCCAGGGTTGCCTCGGCTGAACCCAGAGGTCACTGCCATGTCCAGAGGAGAGACCACAGATTGGCAAAGTCTAAAATGAATTTAGTTTTAAAAGCATCCAAAGGCATCACTACAAACACACCACAACAACAACGAGGACTGCAGCGGGGCAACAGAAACAGACTCTTACCTTTTCAGAGGGAACTTATTGCCTCTTCAGCTCTCTGGTCAGTTTATTGCTCCGTACAGAACAGCCTATGGGAACCTGAACTCCATCATCCGGAGCTCTGATGAGCTGCTGTGAGGCTAATCCTCCTCCACTTTGCTCTTTATCCCCCACTCGATACAAAAATATATATAATAATAGCAATAATAATAATAAATCGGTCTGCTGACGTCAAATGGCACTATTTAATTACTTTTTCTTTTTATTATATGGACATAACTAAGGTCTTTGCTGCCGTTTCAGTTCAGCGAGCCGGTTAGTCCAAGTGCATCTCTGTGCCTCCACACTCTCAGAGACACTCGCGTCTTTTGTTACCCACCCGTATTCGGGACGGTGCCGCTCTCCCGTACGACGATTGGCTAAAAGGATCCCGCCCCCCGCGCTACGATTGGTCAACAGTTCAGACTGTGCCCTACTAGCCTATCCCGACGCGAGATGGTGTGGCTTGTCGGAAAACGAGTGGGGAACCCAACAGAAACGTCCACGTAATAAATAAATATATAAATAAATATATATATATACAGAAACAGAAAAAAGGACAATAGAGAAATGTTTTTGTGTTCGTCTTAACGTCTCCTTCAGATGCACGAGACTGGAAATGCATGTGGGTTTATAAAACTGAGAAGATAAAATAATCGATTATGGAGGGCAGACACTGACAAATAAACGAAATAAAGAAAAGGTGTGAGGGCTAAAATGGATAGTTTTAGTAGTGCATCCTAGAAAAGGTTCTTAAGATCTTAATGAACGTGTGGAGTCTTCGGTATCATGGAGCCTGCAGAAAGGATGCAAAGGCTTTGTGCCTTCTGTGAGTTTAATTATTTGTTTTTTTTTTGTTTTTTTTTACTGCATGCTGATTCCTTCTCACTGGAGCAAGGGGGTCCAGTTTTATCAGAGATGGGTCAGTTTAGTCGCAGGATTTCGTTCTGTTACAGCTGATATTAGTATGTGTTTCTTTATGGGCTGAGATGCCGACACCGTTAAAATGGAATCCTAGGTTTAATGTCGTGGGCCATCAACTGGCATTTGCAGTCACTCAGTTTGTTGCTCTTGAGTTTTGATACCACTGGGTGTGATAAGGGTGATGGTTATAGGCTCCTTTTTAGTTCAAGGAACTGGAAAATTGATGTCAAGGCAAGAATGGACAGTCACTGAGATTATCCGAAGGAAAGGTTAAGACCCAATCCTACCTTAAATCTGTTCTGGAAAGCACTGATCTGTGCTGTGAGTGTGCTTAAAAGTCAGATTAAACCTGACTGTTCTGGAAAAATAAACTCATGATAGCCTTTGCTCTAAGTATGTAGTGTGTTAACATTGTTAAAATTTCACTCCCCTGTGCAGTTCTAATATTGAATGTAAACAGAATATTTAATTCTGGCAGACCAGAGTGACTTACGAGTCGTTAGTTACAGGGACCCCTGGAGCAACTGACGGTTAGGTGTCTGGCTCAAGGACACATTGGTAGAAAGTGGTGTTTGAACCTGTGATTTGTGGTCATCCGGTTCACAGGCAACTGTTTTACCCACTAGGCTACTTTTATTTGGTAAATAAAACATAAATGTCATAAAATACAAGAAATGTTTTAATTAAATACATGAAAAATGTTTTATAAGGGCCCTTTAAAGCCAAGTTAAACCCTTGCTGATTTGGGCCTTCACCCATGAGTTTATAAACGTGACTTACATTACCAGAGTGACATTGTGAAAGGTTGCTTTACACTAGATTTCAGTGGATGTTTTTGTACCATTAAGCTGTAAAGTACGATGAGGAGTCATTTTAAACCCACTCTGCCTGCATCCATCACTTTTCAAGGCTGGCAAAAGTATATAAATAGAAGAACTGCATCTCACTGAATTTGAAACTGTTTGGTTTAGTCACGGCATACAAACACTGCATTGTCTCTGAAAAACAGGTTAATTTCCTGTCATACGAGCAATGAAATTCAGATGTGCTGTAACCATGACTCTCACAAAACAACAAACAAACCACCATACACAAACACCACTCGTTTATCTGAGGATGCACAAGTGCATACGAATGCTTATACACATATACACACACAAAGACACCCACAAACACACACAAATGGGGGATGAGCGTGAAGATGCATATTCATTAAAAAGATTAAGATCTGAGTAGTCTTTTCATCTGTAAAGCAGTGACAACCAAGCACAAGATACAAAACAACACAAATTACCCTGATTTAAACAGAAAAGATCTGAATTAAACTGTTCTCATATACATATATTATATATATGTCTGATATAACAAACCTCTTGACCTAGAATGCTGATCTAGAATCAACTTTTGTGACAATGACCATCATAAATTTAGAGAAATCTGATCCAAGACGAATCCTTTTTATGACTGCCTTGTGAATCCCAGTCCTGGTGTTGTCTGAAAAGGCTGTCTGTAGTGGTGGAGGTTTGCTCATATTTATGGCTCACAATAAGTCATTCTGCGTCCTTAACTTTATTGAAGAGCTGGATGTGGTTTGAGTGAAGGGGAAGTTGTGTATTACATCAGCCTTTTAACTTCAGTTCTAAACCAAAGAAGCAAAAAGTGAACTCCAAACAATCAGAGATATGGAGTAAAGCAACACTCTGATATACATAAAATCACTACTTTTTGTATGAATGTGTTGAATTATATGAGCCCAGTCTCATGAGTTTTTGTGAAGCCATCACGATACGCAATCTATTCAAAAACGTGCTGCGATCAAGCTTTAGGCCTTTTTTTCGTGCTAGGACAACGCTTCATTTTTTCGTACTAGGACAACGCTTCATTTTTCATGCTAGGACAACGCTGCATTTTTTCGTGCTAGGACAACACTCTGCTACAAGAGTTTCTCACCGTCTTGGCTTCCAGTTCATGCAAAGTTGTCTTCTGTTGTAGCCTATGAATGAACGCTTGTATGCAATATTGTGAAAAAATACAACACATTTCCCACTAAAAGTGTAGTAATAATAAGTTAACTCCTTATCATATTTGTTTGCAAAGCGGTTGAAACAGGTTGAAAGGCCATGAGACGGGGGAAGGCCCTAACCCTAACCCTAACCCTAACCCTAACCGTAACCCTAACCCTAACCTTAACCTTGACGCTAATCCTAACCCTAACCCTAACCTTAACCTTGACCCTAACTCTAACCCTAACCCTAACCTTAACCTTAACCCTAACCCTAACCTTAACCTTAACCCTAACTCTAACCCTAACCCTAACCTTAACCCTAACCCTAACTCTAACGCTAACTCTAATCCTAACCCTAACACTAACAGTCACCAATTAGCGCTGATACTGGCGGTGTTCCGCACTGCACATTAAAACACATAGGGGTAGTGAAGCGTTGTCTTAGCATGAAAATGTGAAGTGTTGTCCTAGCACGAGAAAAAGGCCTAAGGTGTGATTGCAGCACGTTTTTGAATAGATTTTATGTCCCGATGACTACGCGTAAAGTCGTTAGATCGGGTTGATTATATTGGTGTTATTTCTGAACAAATACATTCTGGCAGATCGGGCTGATTATATTGGTGTTATTTCTGAACAAATACATTCTGGCACATGCAAATATGATGCAAAATAAATGTTTTAATTAGAATAACTGGCAGTGCTAACCACACACTGTCTTCATGCAGAGGAAGGATGTTTTTCAAAGGGCAGACGCACCTGAGGTAAAGGTTAGACACAGCAGGCAACACAAAGGCGAGCTGTCCTTACCATAACCACGTATCAGGTAGTAGAGAGGACCTCCTACTGCCTCATGACCGAATGCGAGGCCAGTGGATCTGCCCTTCAAGAAAAGAAAATTAGGCCTTCATAGCCAGGGCATAACCCTGAGCCAGCACGAAAAGAGATCACATCCTATCTGTTTCGCGAGTGAATGATGATAATGCCATTAATATTGAGTGTCTCCCTCCAATAGGAATTCATCTGCCAAACTCTCTGTGACCCTGACAGAGACTAAGTTCTGCATCACTGGCCTTTGCAAGCATATTGCATGTTGGATCTGGTCGATGATACTATAAATAAGGAGATGTCATTTATATTCTATGATCATGAGCACACTCACAAAGCCTGAGACTGGAATAGGATTAAAGCAAAAAGCGTTCCAGAGCATTCTTATAAACAACGCTTCCTAAAAGGTTCTCTACATATAGCTTTTGGAAAAGTCTTTTATTGGTACGAAACCATTGAAGTGCATGGAGTTTTTTGAAACACTCACACATTTCATTTACAAAAATGTTCTTTAAGAGACCAACCATTTGAAGGTTGTTAAGGAATCCAAATTCTTCTACGGCATCTCTCTGATGAACTGTTTCTGGACTCATAAGAGAACATTCAGTACAGTCGACTTGCTCTATATATCTGCATGGCATTTCTTACAACCCATCAGACATAGTCCATTAACATTAGCCAAGGCTTAAAGAAATGATTTGGCAAAACAGCAAATGTTCACAATTTTACCCCAGATAAGTCTATCAGTAAATACATTTTTCATTTAGCACTGGCGCTCCAATTCTAACATGACCAAAACCTCACCACCTACAGAGAGCTATTTCAGACAACACCAGGCCTGATATTCACAGACCAGTCATGTGGAGGCTTGATGTTGAATTAGTTTTCTTGTAATTTGTGAAAACAGACCCAGTTGCCTAAATAGCCTGCCTGCAGTGATTGAAGACACAGTGATGTTTTGTTGATATTTTATAGCTCACAGTGAGTCATACTGTGTCCTAAACCACATCAACAAGTTGGTGCCACCTTAATAAAGACCTAGATGTGGTGTAGGTTGAAGTTCTGCTGATGTGTTTTGGGTAACAAGTGAGTTGCTAGCAGCATTAGCTTCATAAGTCTACGACTAAACTTCTGGACTCCAAACATTTTTTGGAAGATTAACTAGTGGGGTATGTTTTTTCCAAAGTATTCCTTTAAACGCACTAGGCCTAGAACTGCGATAAAGTTACCTTTGTAGAGTGCAGTACTCTTTACAAAGCCAAAACTTTAGCTTTAGCCTTTATTGTCATGTCTGTGTGAGCTCATTCAAATTTAGCATGAACATTTTAACTGTGAGGAGGCCTCATTTATTCACTGAGCTGCTGAGCAAAACAGAGGTAGTCTATGCTGTGCTCAAAGCAGTTCCAGTTTTCCGTAGCTCTGCTCCCCTGCATTTGGAACGCAGCCTATTAAAAACAATTACAATGCAACAGTTACGACTGTGTGGGGATAGGCAGTGGATAGGCAGTGTTTGTGAGGAATCCGAGGATATGAAGAAAACCAACTAACCTACCTGCTCAGTTTTGCTAGGACTTAATGTGCAAACAATCTGTCATTCGTTTTTGCTTTTAAAGGTGGAAGGTTTTCGAAGTTTCAAACTGTACCTCCATTCTACTACGCAATCGATGGTGCAGGAGTGACTCATTAGTGTGTTGCTTTAATGAAGAAAATGACTTAAGTAAAAATAAAAGTGACCACCAGTACAAAAATACCACATTGAGTAATATGACGATCTGCAGAGTTCTGCATTGTTAATATGAATTGATAACTTTCCGAAGTCAAAGGTGTAGCCCATTGAAATATAATAGGTATCAATATTCATTTAATTAATAGTCTTTAAACATTTCTAAATGTATTTATTTTTCTTGCATTTATTTTGGTTTATAAGACCGCTCCGACAACACATTGTCCACAAGATGGCGCAAGACCTTGTTCTTCTCTTGCATCGCAGCAAAAAATTGGAAAGGAATGGAATTCTAATGTCTTATAAAGCATTTGAATAGTATATGATGAAGTAAATCGCAGTGTATCACAGAATCAAACTGCAATAATAGCAGCTTTGAAAAAGAGTAAGGAGTCGCAATAATATTGTATCATGGTCCAAATATCATGACAGTATTGTATCGTAACCTCTGTGGCAATCCCCATCCTTTCCCATTGAGACAAAGATAGGTAGAGTGAATTTGTAGATCAGCTCTGTAGGACTGAATTTCTAACAGCAGCACAAAGACCTTCATTACATTGCATATTTATTTCAGAAACAGTTTGCTTATCCTGTGTCGCAATGTCAAGAATCATTGCAGAGAAGCTGGAGCCCAACACAGCACACCTCGCTTCTGCAGTCAGCAGTGCATTTATCTCAGGGGAAGTGTGCTGCCACCTACAAGCACGAACACATAAAATACAATTTTATTAAGCTGCAAATTAGATCGAAACAGCATGTTTACCTGCCAAGCCTTCTGAGAGCCACTGAGTATCTTTCTAATCTAAAGCCATTAACCTTTGCAAACCGCTGCATAGCTGATGTGGCATACCGCAAAATATCTGAGGTAGATCTTTTTCTCCTACCTTTTATCCGCCTCAGAGTGTCCACAGTATAATATTAAAGGAACTGTGAAGCTAGTCATTGAGTTGTTTTTTTTTCTGTAATGTGAACCTCTAATGTGAGCTTTTCTAAATGTAAACTTAAGGCTTTTAGGCTAATGTGCTTCAATGTATTTATTTTATGTAAATTAAAGTTTGCTGTCAATAAATGATCACCAACAGATAAAAATGAAGTTAAAAGTAATACAAGCATGGAATGCAACTGTATGAGAAATAAGCTTCTTAGGATCTATTTGATCAAGTGAATTTAGAGAGCCGGAAAGAGAAAATTAGCTATATGCTACCTTATCCTTCAGTCGTAAATTAGTGTCTAGACCTGTGTTTTTAATAGGGGTACACAATAAACATTCAAATCGTATAAATGATGGACACTTTATTTATTCATTATTTACTTATAAACGCTCTACAAATGAATCAATGGTAATCCACATGGATTTATTATGTGTATGTATTGGCAGATATGCACATCATCATCAATGATGATGTATCGTCTGTGGCAGATATAAACATCAAAAACACCGCATGTTGGCATCAGCCCAGAATTCACAAAGTGGTGCATTCCTGGTTTTTTTTTTTTTTTGTGAAATGGTGAGTCAGTAAGAACATTTCAGACGTCTTTGTCCAGGAAAACCTTAGAGCATGAATGCAGAACTCCACCTGGTGGCTGTGTAGGCCAGTCAAACAGTGAGGCCATGGCCTAACTGAAATATACTTGATTCAAATGTACACATCTGAGATGGACTAGCAGTATGTCCGGGGTGTTTCTCTGACTTTCATCTTTGGGATAGCCTCCAGCATCCCCTGCAACCCTGTCCAGTATAAGTGTCTCCGATAATGAATGAATGAATTAATTAATAAATAAAAATGTGCACATTAGTTCCCCATTAATAAAACCTTTGACATAAACAATGTTGTTGCCAAATGTAGTAAACAGAAAGGTATTAAGTGTGTTGGTGTAATGCACACACTCGAGTAAATAAAACAAAGAAAAAATGAGTCCTTAATACCAATGCACATTAACAATTTATGCAATAACAATCTAACAACTGATGATGTACTCACTGTTGCAGATGGATTGCAGTAGTAAGGCTTGTGTAATTATACATGGGTATTAACTTTAGCGTTTACTCGTGTAATTACAAAAGTGCATTCTAATTTAATTATATGCTTAAAAACGGATGATGTATTAAAATTATCTGCACAACAGCAGTTCAGCTGTACCAGGGAATCCATCACCAGTAGCTATGTCGTTGTTGCAGGCATTATTAAAGTGTTACTTCTGTTATTATTGACACTTACTATAAGGTGGAACCATGGTTCAAATACAGCAACAAAAAAAAAAGTGCATCTACATACCTATATCATCCAAGTGTGCAATAATATGTAATAAGTACTCTTTTCCTTCAGTGTATGGTATGGTATGTTACAGCTTTTGATTTATTAATGATTCTTTGTCCCATCCATCAGTCACATCACTAGCTCAGAGCCTTTAGTTAATCTGCAGTCTGAGCAAAGCAGCGCACAGGGAGGCGCTACATGTTTATAACTGCGACAAGCTTGTGTTCCAGGGCTTGTAATGCTGCGGGGTGTGCATACTTTCACAAAAGGAGGATATTGGCTTTCCTGTATTCATTTGCTTCTGTACACTCTTAAAAATAAAGGGGCCAAACCGTTTCTAGGAGTGATGCCACAGAACAACATTTCCTAACGTTTTTCCTGGCAACCCCCAGAACCACACGATTCCCTTCATTTAACACTCAGCTCGCCCCTTCACGAGCTGGATCAGGTGTGTCGGATGTGGGAATACCTGAATCCGTCCAGTGCTGTGGGTGCCCAGGAGCAGTACTGAGAAACACTGCCACAGAAGACTCGCGTTTGGTTTTCTAAAGAGTGTTTTTTTTTAATGCAAATTAAGACAAGCATGAAGCGTTCAGTGTAGGCAACTGGAGTTGATTTCTCTGATCTGCTGCAGCAAAAGCAATGCTTGATTAAGTTTGAACTCGCGTAACTTTTCGTGTTAAATTAGCACACACTTGGAAAGATATTTGAAAGTGACAAATCGCACTGCATAAGAGAGCACTGAGAGCAAGTCTATAAACACCAATTCAAGCATGAAACAGCACGAGGTTTTAAGGGCAGATTTTTTTAGTGGAAATTGTCAAATTGTATTCACCATTGTACAGTATTCATACATTCATTAATTGCAAAGCATCTTTTTGCTTAAAAGGGGATTCCACAGATTTTTAAAAATCTAATTAATGGTTGGGATGGAAACAAAATCATTCAAAGTGGTTTAACGTGGAATGGTGCATTGTGAAGAAATTTAAAACTCAGATTCCTTTACAATGGGGGTGATAGGAACCAGGGGTCACAAAGTCTTCAGTGTACATATAGCAAGTTTATCGGTTACACAAAATAACAAGCGATCGTACAAGTATTTCTCAGTTTCATATAAACTGAGAATAAACGAGAATAGTAGAACAGTGACTGAAAAAAAGTTGAATCTAATGTGCTGTACAAGAAAAAGGCTATTTTACCTTACAACACCCTGCATGCTTCCAAGTAAAGGTTTCTTAAAACATTCCAGAATAATATCTCAGACCTAATGTACGGCATTCCATAAACATTTTATAACTTTGTGTAAGGTCAGTACTGTGTGAAGCAGCTTCAGAGGCGTTATACTGTTCCTGGTTCCTGTTTGGACATCTTGTTCCAATTACCACCGCTGTGAGAAGTTCTGCTTTGCTAAGCTCTAGAATGGGACTTTTCAAAGCCAGCTACACTGATCAACTTTGTGTCTTTTGTTACATCTGTTTAACATTTTGTTACTTTGTTACATCACTATATTATGCGTATGTTTTGAAAAAGAAATACTACTGGGATAAAATCACCGTAATTTACAGTCAAATACTCCAACACTATATATGTGCATCTGTTAAGTTTCACAGATTCTGCAGGAAGAAATAAAAAATTCTCCAACAACCTCCCAAACAAAAAGACGGAGGGACCTCCTTGACCATGACAAATGTATACCAGATTTAAGATATAACTGTGTAATGGCAAACAGTACTACCAAAAGCTAGAGATCATAAGATTTTTTTCCAGCTTTTTTAACAAATGAACAGTCTTTATGCTTCATGTGAGTAACAGAGGATGAAAAAACAAAGCAAATTTGGATGTGTCTGTATTAACAAAATACAAAACATAAAAGGAATTTTATAAATGTTAAAAAGGCATACAAGCAAGTCCTGTGGAGCATGCTTAAAGGCCAATATAAAAACAAGCCACTTCTGTGAATGTCACATATACATAACAGTCCAAACATAAATTTCGCAGTGCAATTCCAATACATAATTCAAAAAATATATATATTTTGAAATTCTATCGGCTTATGTTAAGTTACATACTGTCATTATAAAAGTGATTAAACATCTTGTACAGTGTGTTCACATTATATTTACTGTAGGACAGAATCCATTTGAGTATTTGTCCGTGCCCCAGTTCTGCAAAAGATTCTGCAGTTGCTGCAGTTATATTCTCCTCTGAAGCGTTCTTGCCAATGCCTTTTTCCTTTGTTTCCATGGTTTGCTCTCTGAAAACAGCAAATGAAAACAATTAGCTTTTTTAAGACAGCTAGAAATTAAATAACAATATGTTTAGCATAATTAATACCAAACACATTCTTAAAACCAAACCAATATGAATATCAAAACTATTAACAGCAAAAGGCATGCCAACACGCATTCCCTTACTTACTTCTAGCACAAACATCCATGCAACTTTGCTTGGAGACGAAATTGTTGCTGCTTCCCCCACACCCCGTGTATATGAACTCTTCACACATTTTTGTGGCCGAGTTGTAATAATATCTTGGTATGGAGGCAGAGCACCTCCCTTTATCCAGCACATCCTGACAAATCACTGGGATAGCTGCAAAACAACACCATAATAAGTTAAAGAAAATGAACACTGAATACACCATATGTATTCTTAAATAGAGTTATGTTGTGTGCTGTTAAGCAGTGATATTTGCAAATGATCAAATCTAAGTCATCATAGTTTATGGTGCAGTAATTCCTATAAACTATTCAAGTTCCTTAATGAAATCAAGAGACAGGGTCAGTTTTCCAAACACAAAGGTCATGCTAATCAAAGTATGACAAGAATCCCCAGTGTCTGGGTTTTAAAAAATCTTAGATGAGGTTTAGTCTGGGTTCAGCACTTAATGTCTTTATGGACAGTATGGGCTATTCATGTTCTCAGCACTGCTCTCCCTCTCGTTTTATTCCTGACATCAACATTTTTTCCATTAAGCCATTAAGTCTCACAGAGTGCACTGAAATGGTCAGGAAACTTCAAATAAAATTGAGCAATTTTCTGGAGGGAAAGAGCCAATTTGTACCTCGCCTTTAAATAAACCAAATTATTTCTGTGCACATACTATGTCTCAGATGTTTTTTTTTTTAAGAATCACCACTCCAGAAAAACAAACTTTCTTGTACAAACTGGCAATAAGGCCCTAGAAGACCCTCTGTCTCAGTTGTTTGCCTTTGACCTACATACATTTTGAAGGTCTGCAGTATTCTATGCATGACTGGTGATCTTGGAAGTTGTTCTCATTTCCTTTGCAGCCTCCGTAGAAGAATGGTTCACACTGCATGGAGGTCATGTTGAAAAAGTAACGTCTGAGCAGGGCGCGGCACTGCCCCTCATCCTTTTGAAAACGACAGATCGTGGGGATTTCTGCAAAGGACAAAAAAAAAAAACCTTTTTAAAACAATGAACATATATGTCTATCATTTTAGCAGCCTACAAATCAGTTCATATATCTGCCCATGCTATGTTAGGAGCCTACTGCTTGTATGAGATGTGCACACACATTTAGGATTACAATAAAATAAAACCTCTCATGTGTACGGATGTTATGAAAAGCACTACGCTCATATAATAAATGACACTTAAAAAGCAATGTGCAATGCAATATTTCAATGAAAACTGTTAAGAGAAGACAAGAGAAGATGACATTTATGGTAGAGCCTGGTCACGTATAAACCATACAACTGCAAATACACTGGACACTAAAAATGAACAAACATTTCCCTGTGGTCTGGCCACATAATAATACTCTCTGCTCACAAATTGAATTTCAAGTGTAAAACTATCAAGTGCACAAGTGGTCATTGTTCTTTAGCCAAGCCCAACTGACAACAAATAGGCAAACATGCGACAAATGTTCCATTCCATGCATGGTTAAAGGTGGTCGTCCCGTCCCAGATACAGTAATACAGCAGTAATATGAGCTGCAATAAGGCAAATTCAATCTGAGCTAATACTACGTTCTATGTATGTCACACCACACAATATGAAGAGTACTGTCGTAAGAGGTGCAAAATAAACACTGGGGAGCTTGGAGATTACAATGTGGGAGCTAAAAGGAGCAGTAAAACCAGAATTTCTCGAATTTTAAGCCACCTCTCAGCTCCTGAGGCCACTTACCCACTAAATCTGATGCCTACCACTCTCAAAATATTCTGATATAAATCCTGCCTGAAATGAACTAAAAATTAAAGCACAACACAGTGAATACACTGGCACATCCATGCACTGGGGATAAAATACGAGACAAAAGACGTGGAGATTATTGGCCTGCCAACGTAACATTCCCTCTCTTTGTGCAAAGGAGCTGCAAGGAACAACATTTATGGCAAGTCCAGCAAACCATGCGAATAAAATGCTGGAAAATAATACAACATATTCCACGTACTTGGTATGGTGAAGCACGTTTTCTGGCATTCTTGAAAGGAAAGGAAGTTGTTGGCGTTGCCAGCACAGCCACCATAGCTGAACTCCTCACAACGCTGAGAGATGGTGTTGTAGTAAAAACGCTGGATGTCCCCTCTGCACGGTCCTTCGTCCAGTTGTAAGAGGCACACCTCTGTAAGACGGTAACAGTAAAACAATTTAAAAAAAACACCGCGCTTAAACAGATATAGGAAAAACATGTATTTTATGTCACACGCGGACTAAGCCTTAAGACACAGCTTTTAGCACTAATAACCATTGTTCGAGAAGATAAGCTTTTAGAGAAAGTTACCTCTGGGCTTGAGTGCCAGTGTGCCCTGGGCTACGATAAAGAGTAAAAGGCATGCAACAAATTGGCACTCCATTATTGAGAAGTAGCTGCAGGATCCAAGTTCGTCTGGTGTGTAGCGGATATCTACCAGGGTTTCCCCCCTTGTCTGTTTTATAGTCTTGGAGAAGTTGTCTGGTGGGCAGTGAAAGGGCGGGCTGCTTTCCCTTGACTCACCCTACTACAACAATGATGTATTTTTTTTATTTAAATGTACGCACATTTCGTGTTGAAATGGAAAAGTTCCAAGATGATGGTGTTTTTTTTACTCAAGCGTTTGTACTGATTGACCAGTTTGGAGTTTTTTTCTTCGATTAAAAATTACAACACATCTCCTGTCCTACCCTATGAGATTTGACACAACAAAATATTACAGGATCTCTAAGGAAACGACATGTGTTCATTAAAAGCTCCCCCCGACACACCCTTAGACGTAAGATTAGTGCCGTGATTCAACATCAGCCTATTGAATGGGGTCGCACTACAGCACAGTATTCCAGAAGATTGTAGACACTTGCTCATCCAGCATTCAGCCCAAATCGAGGACATTCATACAGACTTCACACTTCTGGGAAGGCTTTCCAGTAGATGTTGCTGGGATTATTTGGTTGCAGGAGTGTTACTGATGTCAGGGACTGATGTTGATGCTTAGTTCTAAGTTTATGTTAATAAAATGTCTGGGCACTCCACCAATGCCTTGATTTTTACTGAATTCAGTGGATGGGTAGCTAAGACCACAACACAGTCCTAGGTAGTAAAGCGGCCCCTTAAAGTCACATGTCAACACACCACAGCATACACTGTGAACAGTGTGAAATTCTCTCTCTGCTTTTAACCCATTCACCAAGTGAAGCAGTGAGCAGCCAGGGACACAGCGCCCGGGGAGCAGTGTGTGGGGACATTGCCTTGCTCAAGGGATCCTCAGTGGTGCCACTGGCAGTACTGGAATTAAAACCCACAACCTTCTGATCGCAGGGGCAACTCCCTAACCACTTGGCCACCAGCTGCACCTAATTGTGGCAGTTCAGATAATGAATCTATTCTTCTCAATTGGTGTGTTGTTGCCTAGCACCTAAATGTGTCACCAACAGTACCTTCAAAATTAACTGTCATTTTGTTGAGGGTAATCTATGCTAACATTGGATTCTGGGATATTTGTGTCCAAGAATTCAAACCGAAAAACAGGATAGTACAGAAAAGTCCTGGGTGTGAATCATATTCTGGATAACAAACTCCACTTCGGCTCATCCCATGATGATAACTCTGCAGGGTGCCATTCCACTGTTACACAGCCATTGTGAGGGGAGTCCTTACTCCCCATGGATCAATATTTGTCACTGGACCTGTTCACTTTAGGCTCACATGTGGCTGCTCTAGTGCCTCCCGTTCTAGTGCTTGTCTAGCATGACTATAAAAGCTGTGCACAACTGAATACCTGTGTCAACGATAAGTGCACCCTAAAATAGCTAAATTCACTGGATGCTTTAGTACATACACTAGAGCCACTTTATTAGATATCAGGAACTTGTGTCTACACTCACTGCTAATTTTATCAGCTCCACTTACCATATAGAGACACTTTGTAGTGTATAAACTGTAATCTGTATGGTTTTGTACATCACCTAATCATTCTCACTACAGCAGTAAGAGTAACACAGTACATGCACAGCAGTGTTTCTACTGTTTTCTACAGTCCATAAATGGAAACTATAAATGGTACTTGGAGCTGATAAACTAGACAATGAGCGTTGACACAAGGTTCACCTAATGAAGTATCTAGTCAGTTTATAGCATATGTGGATAAAATGGTGCGACCATTCCTCTCCCAAGCAAACAGACATGCCAGCATTAGAAAAGTTTCTAAATATGAAATGCAGGCGCGTTAGGGTTAGTCAACCTGTCCTGACATGCTTGATAAGCACTTGTTGATTTCAGAGTGAGGAGAGAAAAGTCTTTGCATAGTTTCTGGTAGATAAGATGGACAACAAAATATTTTGACTAAGAAGGCTAAGCGCATCATTATGATATAATCACAGTGACATTTTCAGCTTTCTCTGAACCACTGTAGAAGAATCTGTGAGTCAGAAACAATAATGTCCAAGTCTAGTTTACAAACAGCAGGCTACATATTACGCTACAAAACCAGCACATCTTTCCAAATCTTGGTTAAAAAACAGTCACATGAAGCAAATGAAAGTCCTGAACCCTTATACTCGTCTGTGTATACTCGTCACAAACTGACATGTCACAGAATTTATCTGCAGAACATACTCAGACTCGCAAAAAAGCTGACCTTCTTTAATTATGTGATTCCTTGGTTTGTCATGAAGATGTTTTTTTAATTATGGCACATGTGGTCACCATGTAGCCATAGGGCACATCTACTTCATCCAGTTCTTGAGAGAACAGATCCATCATACTAAGAGTGATGATGTCTTATCCATTGTGATAGGTTGGGGGTAAAAACAGATTAGCTTACTTTACATAGAAGCCTGTAATACTCTGTCCCCTTGACCCACATTACCATGCTAATGTTATCATGGCAAAGTAAAGCACACAACAGCAGGCAAATTAATATCTATCAGCATTTCTGGAATTTGAAATGACCAAGAATGTGAACCTGACAGTTTTTTAAGAAAGGAAATAACCCCTGAAACATGTTAATTGCAAAATAAGAGTGTTTGTATTAATCAGATTAAGAGATTACAATGTTTACACAGATTACTTTATAACCCGCATTGAGAGAGAGGTGCAGAATTCTCTGGCCGTCTTCAGGGTGGGAGAGAGCTCACCGTAAGCGGCAGTAAGTGCGGCCATCATCACCAATTTATGTAGACTGTAATTGTATTGGTTTTGCATTGTTTGTTGTTGTGAAAAGTGTCTGGTGGTGTTAATACATTTTTCGCTGTTTTATTATCCTGCAGACAATGCCGATCATAGATGTAGAGAATATGACGGACTTGGATAAAGCAAAAATGGAAGTAACTCAGCTGAAAGTTGAGGTGAAACTAGAGAGAGAGAAGGTAAGCCCTGGAGCTTTATTTATTCATGAGCAGCGGATACTGATGTAAATAATAACAGCACAGTTAATAAAAATAACAGCAACACTGTAATCAGCACTGGTTTTGATAGTGAGTGACGGTTAAAATGGATCTTTTTTTCACTGCTGTTATGTATATAGGTTTCTCTCTCTCTCTCTCACTCTCTCTCTCTCTCTCTC
>JBBPCX010000147.1:15494621-15514355 GCA_037974365.1 Hydrocynus forskahlii | reverse complement strand
AAGGTTCCAACCAGAAACGGCCAGATGTGTTGCAGCCTTTTCCCTGTTTTCCTTCCTTTGTATTTTTTGCACATTTTGTTTCCATACTGACAAAAGGCTAAAACAAAGCTTCAGCCAAGTAAGTTCATTTTCTTAAAATGGCTGTAATACAACTAAAGTAGGTATAATAACGTAATAATGCTAACCTATATGGTTATGCAACTTGTTCCAGGACTTTTATGATGACTAAGTTGTCCTAAATGAGGTGAAACGTTTCCTCTTAAGTTCAATGACACAAGAAAAGGACTTTCTATTCTTTCATTCATTTTAGCTCATGAATGCAGAAGACAGAAAGTCAACTTTACTGCCAGGAAGCTGAATCTCTTATTGCAGCCATGCAACTGTAGTAACGGTCTTCAAATCACCATTACATTTGATAGAACAGATTGCAGAAATGGCTTGCCATATGAGAAGGAAAACAAATTGATACCTCCTCAGTTTTGCTCTTTTCTCTGGCTAAAAGGGTAAAAACCTGTCTCTGGTGTTCATTTTATGCAAAAATAAATAAATCAGACTATAGAGAAGTGGCTAAATAAGCAGTCAAGTTCAGGTTTATTTAAATAGCACATTATCATACACAAAAAGGTCATTCAGTGTGCTTTACAGAAATAGAATAAAGACTAAAATAAAATAGAATAAAATATTTGAAGAACTAAAAGTTCTCATACATGAAAGGTCACCCAACGTGCTTTACAGGAATAGAATAAGCACTAAAATATAATATAATAAAATAATGACAGAAATAAAAGAATAGGCTACATAGAAAATCTAAAGTCTAGTATAAGTGCAAATTTGAGAAATGTGATTGAATTGTTTGAAAGTATCTAAATAAGAGTGAGAGCAAATAATAATACAGCAATAATTCTATAGTTCCCACCTACTGAGATGAAAGCTGGTGGTGTTTTCATGGTATAGAGAAATCTGAGGAGACGCAGTTAAAGTAAACACTCTTTTGAGATTTACTGGGTTGTTTGACGTTGGCAGAGTATGGTGGCCTGGGACTGGACTTCAGCTACAGTGTGGCTGTGGCAGAGGAGCTGGGGAACATCAACTGTGGAGGCATTCCCATGGCCATCGGGGTTCAGACTGATATGACTACCCCAGCACTGGCCAGGTACTTTCTTTACCTGTTTGCTTTTGGATTGAAAATAAAACTTGGAGCGGTTCTCTGAGAATATCTGTCATTGCTGGTGGCTAAGGATTTACTGGAACCTGAAATCTGTGTGGTGAAATGTGGGGAAATAAGTTTTCTTTAGTATAAAGGTTGCCTCTAGACTTTGGAGACAGCTATTTTAATTAAAAAGGTAAAAAAAAAATTTTTTTTAAAAATCTGTCCTCTTCCATGTTGTTTTGCTGCAGCGTGTTCAGGCAGTGTGCCTTTAAATACATTTCCTTTTAATAAAACATTAATGCATTGTGCAAATGCTTTCCATTGCCCTGTCATGAGCTTTTCTCTTGCTTGGCTATAGTTATGACGCAGGAAAGACAGCTGAATAATGAATATTGTGTAATTCTTGCTATGAGCGATGTAATTGAACTCTGTGCCTCTAGGTTTGGATCTGCAGATCTAAAGAAAGAGTTCTTGCTGCCTTCCATAACGGGAGACAAAGTTGCATGCCTGGGAGTGAGTGAAGTAGGCGCTGGCTCTGATGTGGCGAGTAAGTCTTCGCTTTGCCCATGGTAACATTGAAACAGGGGATAAACATGGGCAGGAGGGGATGTAACCTTAATTATTTCCCAAAATGAACACTTCAAAGCATTTTAGTCATGCTAGGACTAAAGAGCTCAGTTTATGGGGCTATCATGCAGAGCTAATGGATTATTATAGTTTATCATATCTCTTTATGTTTTGTGTTTATGTTTATCTTATACAAGGCAAAGTCCGATGCTGGACCTTTTTTTTTGCCTTTACTCCTGTGTGATTCACCTCCTGACCACGCGTCCTGGCTGACTGAGAGCAGGGTTTTATTCATTTTGAAAGTTTAGGTCAAGTGCAAAATAACAGTTTGAGTCAAATAAGACTAAATACGAAATGTTTTTGTGGTCCAGGCATAAAGACTAAGGCTGTACGTAAAGGAGACGAGCTTATCATCAATGGGGGAAAGATGTGGACCACCAGTGGAGCACAAGCAGACTGGATGTGTCTCTTGGCCATAACCAGTGATGGGCCTCCACACAAGAACAAGTCCCTCATCTGCTTACCCATGAATCTACCTGGTAGGAACATGTGCAAAACCAGGATGATTTCTCAGCCTCATAACACAGTCATCAGGAGAACATAAGGAGTGTGCAGTTCGTTTGTTGCCTTGATGATATATCTGTTGTAGATGCTAATGGTCACTGTGTTTACAGGAATTCATATTGCTCGTAAGATTGACAAGCTGGGTATGAGATCTTCAGATACAGCAGAGGTGTTCTTCGATGATGTCCGGGTTCCATGTAAAAACATCATAGGGCAGGAGGGAATGGGCTTCACATACCAAATGCTTCAGTTCCAGGAAGAGCGTCTTTGGGGAGTGGCCAATAGTAAGTAAAAGTGACCTTTCAGTTGGGTCTCCTGTCCTGGGAAAAACCATTACTCTGTGACTCTTGGCTCTGTGACAGTTAAGTGGGTTATGATTCAGTGGCGGTATTACAATGACGTGACATCACATTCATGACGATGGCTCATACGGCTCATGAAAATTGACACACATTGACTAATCTTGTTATTTCAAAATGTTTTGAGGACAGCATGAAGTTTAGACAAAATGACCAGAGGAATATGCGGGAATGGCCATTAAGTGGAAAATCTATTCATTTCCTTTTGATAACATTGGAAATGTTCCCATCTGACTTCGCCAGCCCAGAGTTGCACAGAGCAGCGTATATTAACCATTAAGCATCACTGGAAAAAAGAGCAGTATTCTCATAATTTACAGTGAGAAAAAAAATATACGACATTTGCCATTTATTGTAAAAATGCAGACTGTTTTTCAACCAGTCCTGTTTGTAATTGATAGTTCTCACAATGATGGACAAAATAATAGAGGAGACCATTAACTACACTCGGCAGAGGAAAATCTTCCAGCAGCCCGTGCTGTACCACCAGGTAGTGCACTTCAGGCTGGCCGAGCTGCAGACTGAGGTTGAGCTACTTCGCTCGCTTCTGTACCGCTGCACAGGTGGGCCCATTTATCATTATCATCATCATCTCAGCCTGTTTTTATCTGTTTCTGTTTTCTTCGAGTCACTCTGCTGGCCGTGCGCACTGGCACGGATGAGGGATGTCTTTGTGTAATTGGTATAAATGAGTAAAACACAATAGAAACAGTACAAATGAATAAATTCTTTACTTTTTACAGTTACCAGTTCATAATGCTCATTTTTTTTGTATTCAGAGCAAGTATAATCAAAACTGATTGCCATTTCAGGTGTGCTACCATGCATATTTTGACTACCTGTATAATGTAAAATAAAATCTGCTGTAGTAAAGAAGTATGCCACTGTGAGTCTGGCTTTATAGTCATTGTTTTTAATTTGTCGTTTCAGCTCTCTACATTAAGGGCAATGACGTAACAAAGTTGGCGTCCATGGCGAAGCTGAAGGCAGGCCGTCTGGCCCGAGAGTTAGGGGACAGCTGCCTGCAGTACTGGGGAGGAATGGGCTTCACCAGTGATGTCCTGGTCAGCAGGTTCTACAGGTTAGTCTCTGGCTGGTTTTGAATTTAATTCCACATAATGTGAGTACATCTTTGCCCTCAAGGTTGTTATTGACACGCATTATGCAGCAGTGACACCTAGTGAGGTGGCACATTAAAGCAACACAAAGGGCCTGGCTTTCCTTCATTAGTGCTGCCAAGTAATGGCAGAGGATAGATCTTTACAGCCCGTTTATAGTTTATATCATATAACAAGATAAACATAAATGATAAAACACACTTATCCACCAGATTTTTTGCTGTTTTGTCTTACATCACCAGGGACTCCAGATTGATGTCGATTGGCGCTGGGGCAGATGAGGTCATGCTGTCAATCATCTGCAAGTACATGGGCACCCTACCCAAGAATTAACACCACTCAAAGATCAGTAACAACTATGTTGATGAGAACAAAGTGCACTTAAGATAACGTTGAAATCTAGATTTTAATCTATTTTAATAAAGGTTTTGAAGCCTTGTTGAGTAAGACTGTAAGGACATGGACTTATACTCTGTTGCCTTCATATCTATGAATAGAAACCTGCTCCTTTTGGCATGATTGTAAATGTATTATATTTATGATAACTGTAGTTTGGAATTTTGAATGTACAAACTGGTTTAGCAACCTTTCTTTTCCAAAAAAAGGGAAAACATCAGTTTGATATTTTGTGATTTTTCCCTTTCTAGAGAACCGAAGGTGCTTTCTAGCATGTTGTCAGTAGTCTCACCTTACAATAAAAACTTTTTAATTTTTATAAGAATGCAATGGAAATTCATTTGTGTAATTGCTGAATCCATGTCCCCTTGATAAATATATAATTGAGCCACTTCATTAGGTTGTATCTACTCTCACTGTCCCATTTTATCAGCTCACTTACAATAACAGGTTATGGACCATGTGTTTCTCTTCATTATATGGTAGCCCCCTCTACCCTGTTCATCCATCAGGAGCTCTACAGGCCACCAGTAAGCAGATATTATTTGAGAGGTGGATCAGTCTAAGAAAAGCAGTGATACTGACGTAGTGTTATGTACTTGTGTGTGTACTGGACACAGTGTATTATACACAGTTCTGCTGGGCTCCTCAGCATCATCAGAACCAGAATCAGTGTCACTAGGAAGTGACCACCGCAGAAAGACTAGAGGATGACCTACAAACTGTACAGCATCGGATGAACTATCAAAACGACTGCAAAGTGAAACAGCAGGTTAGATGTGTCTTAAGTGGACAGTGTTTATAATAGCATCACTGTTTAATTTAATTTACTAACCCTTAGTCACCCATGAACACACCACAGCACAGCACAGCTCACTGTGTGAACAATGTCAAACTATTTCTTTGCATTTCTTTCATCAAGTGAAGCAGGGGGCTGCCGCCAATGAGGGGCACCCGGGGAGCAGCGTGTGGGGACAGTAACTTGCTCAAGTGGTGACACAAGCAGATGGGATTTGAACCCACAACCTTCTGATTGCAGGGCCACTAGGCCATCCAGCTGCCCCCCCAAAAATCAGGGGAGAGCGCGGACGCAGTCTTTTTACACAAGCTTAAGCACCATGCTCGTTCAATGTGCAATTTCAACCACAATCTCCAGCCCTCAGATCTAAACGCATGCCACTGTTATTACTATTCATATTGAATTGCTAGCTACTTGAGCAGCCTTTGAGACTAAATGTCTTGCCATCTGTGCATATGTTCAGCTATGAAACGTTTCAATGTCAGTTTGGCTTTATTACCTGTCCATGTGTATTTTATGTATCTCTGTCAAAAAGAAAATGCGTATTTCTAAAAACTGAGAAGAGAAAAAACTTTAACTTTCAGTGGAAATTAATATAGCAATTTTATTTTGAACCATTTTTATTGGTCCATTCGTCAAAAAAACTTTGACACAGCTTGAGCAGCAGATGGTTTTTTCAAATTATGTTCAAAATGAAACTACAAAAGCAGAGATACAAGGTTTGTTCAGACAGACTATATAAAACCTAAATCATTCTTTCATATGTTTCTGCAAACTTTAGAAAGTATATACAACAGACTTGCTCTTTAGTGAACATTTAATGGTATTTTCTTACTTGCAAATTGAGTTATACAACAGAAATATAAATTCTTATTCCAGAGGTAAGTTTTCAGTTTAAGATGCACTCTGATCTCATTACTGTCAGAATAAAACCTATCTTCAAAGTGGCAATTTTACAAGCCTTAATTTTAATGTTACACGCCATGACCAGTTCATTCATCATCTAATGTAAAGAACAGAATAAAAGAACATTCACACAATGTAAAGGACAGAACAGCATGTTCAAATGGCACAGAATTAAGAAAAAAACAGACACGTTTTGTTCTGACAGAAACAATATCCAAAGTTATTCAATCTTGGCAGAGTCAACAGAGATGCCAAATTATTAAAACCTCACAATGATAGAATTTTCTCCGAAACATTAACCTCGCATTTTTCACAAAGCAGAAGTTCAATCATTCCTGGGAAATGAAATCCAAAAGTCGTGGCCAGACTTCTCCTAGCTGATTAAAATCATTTTAAATATTCAACATTGTCCTGTAGGAAATACAAAAGCAGGTCTGATAAGACATTTCCCAAAATAACAAATCTCCTTGGTACATCTGTTCTTGGAGGTGTTGTCTTGTGTTTCTAGTTTCCAGAATAACTCTGGAAGTACAGAATGACCTCAAGGCCAACTCATTAAGGTGTTTACACCATGCAAAGCCAAACTATAGCAGTTGACAGTCCCCACAAATAACTTGGCACAATAGACAATGCCAGTTGATTCACATTTCGATGATAAACACGCTAAATTGTGGCACAGACATTAGACACAGGACCATCAACCCCAGAAAACAGCTGCATATCTACAATAAGCCACACTAGTATTGCATCACAGTCTCTGAACTTCAGAAAGAATACTGAATTCAAAAGCAATTACATCCATTAACTCTTAAAATCATATAGCAATGAGGAATTCTGGGATGTTAAGACATGTCTACCCCAGTACTGTACTGTAACTGATAAAGATTACCAAGTATGATAGATTTTATTGATAATCATTTCAATCCTTATCTTTACTGTTTAACTCACTACCCTGTTTGTAAACATTTGATCATCTCATCTAGAGGGCCATGACACACAACGGGAGAGTGAACCTGCAGAGGGGTCGTATTCATTAGGCCTTACATCACCTCAGTTTTATCACCCAGTAAAGGACTATGAAGACAAAGAGTGCAAAAAGTAGCATGTAGCAGTAGATTTTGGTCTGGCTTCCTCGGGACAGAAGCTTTAGTCTGCCCATGGTGGCTCCAAGCAACCCGCCTGTTGAATCAAAATCTGTGTCCTACAAAAGGTAAGGTGAAAGCACAATAAGTAAAATGACATAAAGGATGCACTTAGAGAAACTGTTGTGTTTAGAGGAATTTAAAACAAATTTAAATCAAAGTGGTTTGATGTGACATGCACCATTCTACAGAGACCAGAATTCTGAAAGTGTCAATTCTGAAAGTGTACTGCATAGTAGGCCTGTCCTATGCTAGACAAATCCTCCTTTAGGTCCCTGGCAGTGATGTGGGGGATTTGCTTTGCATACTTGACCGGTCTCTTTAAGTTCTTAGTGGTGTTTTGAACAGTGAAAATTGCAAGCAGGAAGATCTTTTAGCTATCTTTCATAGTCGTCTTCGCAGTCAGCCAAATAAACTGAGATTTTACAAACAAGAATTGCACTAGTGGATCGAGTAATTTTTGTAAAAAGCACATTTTATTTTAGCATTTCAGCAACTAAATAGCAACTGTTTATAGACATCTGTCATATGGAAATGTTATGGATGTGTAGAATAAACTTCTCTTCACTTAAATCAACAAAACATTGCATATGTTAGACAATGCATGATTTTAACATTAACAAATATCACTCTTACAATGTAGCAAAATCCTTTTTTCATCAGCATAAAGTGATTATGTAACAAACTCACCATCTCTGTCAACATTTTGTTGTGAATTTTGACTTCATTCCCAATGTCAATTGATAGCTAAAAGGAGGAACAATAGACATTTACTTTTAAAACATTCTTAATAGTTGTTAAAATATTCTAAATTACACTGGTATGACATTGGTATTACTTACATGCTTTAATGCGCTCACTTTCGCCCTAAGATCTTCCTGTAAGTGTTCATTCTCCTCCTCATAAACACTGTACCCGCTTGCAACATAATTTCCTTGTGGGGCTCCCTCACCTAGGGACCATTAAAAGGCAACAGAAGTGGGTTACAAATAGGGCCCAATATGGACAAAATATTAGTATCATGATTATACCACAACATATTAAGGTGCCTTTCAATATATCGAAGAGCCCATCACAGTACTTTTCTGAAAGTACATTGTCTTGAAGTATGTAAATACTGTTAAAGTAAAATGTACATTCACTCCTGCCTCCCTACAGTTCATACATGAAAAGTAAGCAGCAAAAACAGCCTGTTTAAAACACAGCTTTTGTGTCACATAACTAACACATTTACATATACATGTATATCCTTATTTGCCCAAAAGCAGTTTAGCCCACCAACTTTATGCTTAAGTTCTAAAGAGTGTTTCTGCCTGTCATGGAAAAAATATAAGGAAATGGAGACTATTGGCCCAGTCTCTGGGGCAACCCGTGGGCTAGAGGTTAAGGTTTTGCCCCTGCAATCAGAAGGTTGTGTAGTCGAATCGCAGGACTGCTAGTGGCACCACTGAGGTACCCTTGAGCAAGGGATTTCTGACCAATGTCTCACTTGATGAATGGGTAAAATACAGAGAATGAATTTCATACTGTGCTGTGGTGTTTACTGTAAGCTTATTTGTTCTATTTAATTCTATTTTTTTGTTCCATTTCTGGAAACCACAGAATGACCTTGTGTGTATGACAATGTGCCATATAAATAAACTTGAACAGAGGAAAAGCAATAACAACAAAATGAAATTAAGAACCTGCAGCAGTGACTCTCGGTTCGGCTCTGGCCTGAGACAGATGTTCCACGTATAAGGCTCCAGTTGGCTAACTAGGAAGCTATGTAGGCCTGCTAAACTCAGCAGGGTTTGAAATAGAAGCCAGAACACACCTGCAACCAGTATCAATAGGTGAACAGGTAGATAGATATCTGTCTGTGTTGGGTAATGTTATTTAAACTGACTGTCCCACGCTAGCCTTGTTTATACATTACGACTGGTAAACACAGCTACAGCTAGATAGCCGGGCTACTACGGTCCATTCTGACAGCTAATAAAAGTCACTCACCCACTCCTGCACGCCTCATTCTGCCGTTTCCTAAATACTTTTTATCCCACACAGTCAAACTACCGATAAATGTTGAAAACTAAGACCAAATCTTCGTTTAATCTGACAGAAGGATCCAGAGTGAATGACTACACTCTCACGCCACGACATCCTACGGAAGCCGGGACAGTAGCGATTTGGAGAATCCTGGGTAATGAAGTTCTATACGATCGGCGTTAGCCTACGCATACACAATATGAACAAAAGTATTGGGACGCTTGATCGTTACACCAACAGGGACTTTAATGACATTGCATTTAAATAAACAGACATTAATATGGAGTCAGAATATTCCAATATTCTTGGAAGGGTTTCCACAAGATTTTGGAGTGTTTCTGTGGAAATGTATGTCCATTCATTCTGTAGAGCATTTATAAGGTCAGACACTGATGTTGGACAACAGGGCCTGGCTCACAATCTCCGTTCCAGTTCATCCCAAAGGTGTTGGATGGGGTTGAGGTCAGGGCTCTGTACTGGTCAGTCATGTTCTTCCACACTGAACTCATTCAACCATGTCTTTATGCACATTGCGTTGTGCACTGGGGCACAGTCATGCTGGAATAGAAAAGGACCTGGTAGTGTGCTGTTAAACCATTATTCAATATGGACAATTTTCTTATGCAACTTTTAAAATGAATACTACTTAAAACATACTTTAAAACATGCATTAAAAAGTCTTGCTTTCACCAGAAAAACTCAAAACTAAATTAGTTCTTAATTAACTCAATTAATATTAGTTTTTCAATTTAAAACTGTGAATCAGACACAGGAATAAAAACTTCATTACATGCATTTTATTAAATATTATACTGTAGACCTTTTATGGGTTTCTTTTATGGGTGATCTGGTACAGCCCACTAAATCTCACACACAGCAATAATAGTGTTACAGCTATTTTGTTACAGTAATGTTTATTGTCTAATTTGTTCATTCTATTTTATTATTTCTTGTTGCACAGAGTATGCTAATGACAAAAGAATTAACTTTTCTTCTTGTCTTATCTTTCTGCTCAGTTGTGATTGGCTGCTCTACCAACATGATTGGTTGTTTCACACGCTGCTGTTTGGAGGAGGTGAAGAATGCAGGTGTTTATCAAGTCTTTTTTAAACTTGCATTCTCATGGCTATTAGTCACAGCCAAAGTACAGTTCCAGTTCATAGGGTGTTTCTCAACACGGAGTACGTCAAGTACAAACTCCACTCCTGGGAGTTCAGATGGGGAGTCCAGACTCCTAAGAGCAGGAGGAGTCAGAACACTCAGTCTGCATCTGGAACATTTCAGCTCTGCTCAAGGGTTTTCAGCCCAGCCCGATATATATATATAAGTAAAGTAAAAAACAAAAGTCACACGTGAACACACCACAGCACAGCACACAGTGTGAACAATGTGAATTTTTTTCTCTGCATTTAACCCATTCACCAAGTGAAGCAGTGGGTACGGCACTCGCTGAGCCGTGTGCGGGGAGAACACATTGGTCAAGATTCCCAGGGGTACCACTGGCAGTCCTGGAATGTGAACCCATGACCTTCTGATCTACCTACTACCTAACCACTAGGCCACCAGCTGACAAACATTGTGTGAAAAAATCAAATAAAACTTTGAGAAAATATGAGTGTTTCACAAGTCCATGAGAACCCTGAGACCGAAAACCCACAATCTTCAGGCCCCCAAACTACACTGCATTAAAACAGATGATTTCCTGATGGAAAACAGTCCTGTGGTCTCAAAAATTATTTTTGGAAATCATGAACACTACGTCCCCCAGGCTGCATTAGTGCACATGGCATGGATGGATCTTACACATCTAGGAAGGCATCATTAATGCTGAACAATATGTACAGGTTTGGGAGAAACATGTTCTGCCATTCATAAGACATCTTTCAGGGAAGGCCTTGCTTATTTCAGCAAGACAACGCCAATTCAACATGTATCACAACAGTCTTTATTCTATTTTCAGTTAAATGTTGGTTTCCACAATTTCTAAATAATCACATTTTGTTAGCCTAATATTAAAATTTTACACATCTTTTTGGAAAAGGAGGTTTTTTAAGTGCAAGGGAAAATTAAGCCCTCCGACGCATGTGTTGAGATTCTAGGTAGAAGTTGAGTTATGTAAGTATTGTATACGTTTGATTATTTTGTGTGAATTAAGATTTTTTTTGGAGTCCTGGTGGGATATGCAAACAAACGAGATGCTTATAACATCTTCAAACTAACGTAAAACAGAATATATGTATTAACAATCACTGACATTGAAAATTGTGAAAAGTTGTTGCTCACACTACTGGTAATGTACAGTTATTCATAGTATATAGAATTATATTTTTAATGTGGCATCAAGTGCAACAAACACCTGAAAGTCTTGTAATAATAGGAATGTATGGTCTGCTAGATGACTATTTATTAATTCTGTTGGCAGTAGTAGGAAGGGTGCATAATGCTTTCATGTGTAAGTTCATATGCTGTACTGCAACTGAAAGGACATAAGTGGAAATCAGACAACCTTGTCTGACTCTGGTGTTCAAAGAAAATGTCGGGATGGTGCCATTTGTGAGCTTAATGGAAATATTCCAATTAGTGTAAAACTTTTAACATTCCTGCAAATTACATCTCCAAAGCCAATTTTCAAAGTGCCTTAATGTATAATTATGTCTAATGAATGAAGGACTTTATAAAAACCTAAAAGTGAACAATCCTGGCATTTTATATATCTAAATCATATATTCCAAAATCAATCTATTCCTAAAACCAAAATATTTTGCATGAAACATGATTAAGTTTAATCTGCTATAAGGTTCATTTTTAAACTAATTTGTAGCATCAACAATCTCTTGAGACTCATCTCAGACATCAGTTTCATCTCACTTATCCAGTTTGCAGCGCTTTAACAAGGGAAGCAAGAAAAAAGCTTGTAACTTGCAGTAACACTTGATTGGTGAAGTGTAGTGTAGCTCTGTCCTTCACATAGCACACAGGGTTGCAGCACAAAATCTGATGGATTTTTTAAAACTTATCATGCAGCAGGGACGTGCACAGGAATTTTAAGGGGCCACTGCTCTGGCCTGAAAAAAGGGCACCCCCTATCGAGGAAAAAAATAGAGGAAAAAAAATCACACTGAAAAATATACCATGTCTTTATTAATTAAGTCTTTATTAATATACCTTGCACCAAATTTACTCAAAGCTTTAAAGGAGAATCCTCCTATTGGGGGCCATTTCTATTAAAATATTTAGGACCTCTTCCTTTTCAGTTTCCATTTCCCTCTCTATGTCCAGCAAGAGTAGATCAGACAACCGCTCTTGACCACACCACATTTCTAGCCTTGGTGCAACGCAGCTAAAAGGGAAACAGACCGGCTGAGCTTTCAGAAACTAGCGACATCCACTCGCTTTTTCTATTGAGTGGAAGTGAATAGCTTGATGGTGAAGTAATTGCTCTCAGAATGAGTCTGTAACGTTAACATTACTACCATACACATTTCTCTCTGCCTTAGATGAAGCGTTTCAGGTGGCGTTTTTAAAATGCGTGCAGTTTGTGATCGTTCAGTAGGTGCGCAATGCAGGGGATTGGGCCATTCAGGGCATAGACATAGAATAGAATATTACTAGTCGCCGCATGACCAGCAACACTGAACATCAGCGGCGCCGCCATATTGCGAGGGGTACTGCCTTGGAGTGAAGTAGTGAATAAAGATGCCTCACGCATGTGCTGCTTGGGGCTGTATGTAAGGCTGAACAATTGTTTTGATGGCCATTATAAAATCCTGTTTTATAAAGCTTAACCTTAGCTAAGCCACGCTAAGATAGCAACGCTATGCATCCCTGCGTTCAAGTCAGCCTCCAAACATAAGCACTATAAAAAGGGATTTTATAATGGCCAGATTTTATTACCAGGCTTTGTCGTTCAACAGATTTTGAGAAAGCTGTCCTGTGATGTGTGCCATGCTAGTTTGCTAACAGATGCTGAACCAACATCAAATGATCAAAGCTACCATTTGCTTACATTTAATAACAATGGAGGTTTGAATATTCCTTCTGGGGGTACAGTCAAGGTGGTCATTTACATTTACATTTACGGCATTTAGCTGACGCTCTTATCCAGAGTGACGTACATCAGTGTGCAAGTACTCCACATCTGTTTCTTAAACCTGTAAAGCTATGCTTAAATCAATGTCCACTATTCAGCCAAGTTATTGGACACTAGATACACCTACACAACACCTGTCAAAGAAAAGTCAGAAGTTAAGACAAAAGAAAGGAAGGGATGGGGTAAGAGTGAGTTGTGTTTTTTTTTTTTTTTTGAGAAATAAGCAAGCAGAAACAAGAGGCAGAGTTAGTCACCAAGGTTCTCCTTGAGGGGGTGGGTCTTCAGAGTGACAACACATGTAAAAAGCTGTGGAAGACAGTTCTGTTCCAAGGATTTTAGATTTGTCCTGTATATATTTAATACCTAGCCACTAACACAGTAACCACATGGTGTTTGTGTGTGTGTGAGAGAGAAATGAATAAGTGAAATGTTTTCAGAAATGAAGCCCATGTGTATACAAAAAAATATTTATTTTTTTGTCACAGAGTGCATCATTTCACTGTTTTGAAAAAAAAGACCAGACTGCCGGTTAAAGTCTTACTATTTGGACTTTCAGACACTGGTCAAGTTTTTATCACTGATTACCATTATTAGTGCATAAATGGATATAAATAATTGTATTTAAAACGATTCACCAAAATCTGCTAGGCTGTGAAGCTGTCGAGTTGCTGCTGTATGTGACTGAGCTCTGCCCAGTGCGGCAAATTGGCAAATTAAAAAGCATTTTCCTGACGAAGATGACTTCCACATCTTTTTTCTTTGTGCAGTAAAAGCTTGCGACTATATATATAGTGCTGTGAAAAAGTATATATAGTGCTGTGAAAAAGTATTTGCCCCCTTTCTGACATGTTTGTCACATTTAAATGTTTCAAATTATCAAACTAATTTAAATATTAGACAAAGATAACCCACGTAAACACAAAATGCAGTTTTTAAGTGATGATTTTGTTTATTAAGGAAAAACCTACATGGCCCTATGTGAAAAAGTAATTGCCCCCTTGCAAAATCACAAAGTAACTTTGGTTAATCACATTGTTTGGAAAACTGAGTGCAATTTCACTACACCCAGACCTGACTAGTGCCAGACCTGTTGAATCAAGAGATCATTTAAAAAGTAGGCTTAAAGAAGGAAGACGATCTAAAGAAATTCAGGAACAGATGAGAACCAAAGTAACTGACATCTATCTGCCCCCAAGGACAGTGAGGGGCTCCTGGTAGGGGGCTCCGCCCCCGAGGACAAGGAGGAGCTCCAGGTATGGGGCTCTGCCCCCAAGGACAGTGAGGGGCTCCCCGGAGGGGGCTCCACCCAGGAGAGCTGGGACTTGCAAAAGGGAGCATCCCAGAGGACCCATCCGGACCACCCTGCGCGTACGGTGCGCTGGCCAGGATGTCACCCAGGGAGATACGGGCGGTTGGGTCCCACAGGATGCTTCCCTTTGCCGCCGCCTACCCCTCCTCCGCCCTTGGGGTGTTCGGATGGTGCGTTGGTGCCCTGGTGGTGCACCCTAGGAGGGGGGGTACGGCCAGCTCTGGGATCTATGACTGTGGGCAGCTAATAGAGGGTGCCAAGGGGTTTAGTTTTGTTTAGTTTCTGCTCTCATTTGGAAAAGAAGGGAAAACGTGACATGCAGCAAAAATTCGCGATGGACTGAAACCGTGACTGCGGATCCACGTTAAAGTGGGGTTTGCTGTAGTAGTAGTAGTAATAGTATTATTAATATTATAATTATTATTATTGTTGCTATTGTTGTTGTTGTTATTATTGTTGTTATTATTATTATTCACAGCAGTAGAATTAGTATGAGTGATAATAATTGTTATATGAAGAACAAAGATCTCTTATGAATTTGAGCAGTCTGTACATTAGAAATGTGTAATGTAACAGGTGTGCAATTTTGGTGCAAGTTTGGTGCAGCTACAGTTAATGTGCAGCCCAAAAGCGCTTTGTGGTATTGAGCATCATAATTGTAATGGGACTATTGCCTGTAACATAAAATGTTAAAGTTGTATTTCCTTAGATTAATGTCATACAAAACATGGATTGCTGAAACATGAAATGTTTCAAACTGAGCTCATCAGATATCCTTAGATCACTGGGAGCAACTTGTCATGACTGTAAAACTTGCATTACCAAAGGAGTTATAAATGTTGTAGATTAAGAGCAACAGATTAACAAGACATCTTGAAACGAATGAATCATTTGTGAAACATCTTGACCTCAGCAATGAATTTTACTTGTGAAATTTCCCAAGCATGTGATTTAAAATAATGGCAAATCTAATAGAAGAGGGCTTAGATTTATAAGATTGGGAGGCTGCATATTAAAGTGGTTTGACTAATGCTTCCTGAATCCTGAAAGGTCCAATAACATGATTCCTGACACCTTTGGCTTTTGTAATATGGAGAGGCAGTTTATCTTTTAATATGACAGTGTGGTACAAGGCAGCCTGTAAGTGATGTAAAAATGAGCTTTCTGAAGTAGTTGGTGACAGCGCTGTGCCCAGGAATGCAATTAAAATGAAAGATTTCCTGCATCCTTGCCTTCACACTGCAAGCTAAATATTTTTTGGTAATACATTCATTCGATGGACCAGAAAGCAGATCTTTTTCCAGATCTTTTAGCAGTTTCGCTAGTGTACGATGATGGGATATTTTACCTTGAATCCTTCTGTTCATGCGCGCTATTGTATCAGCCTAGACTGTAATTAAGAAAGTCACTCTTGGTAAGAGCGTCTGCCAGTGTCGTAAATGAAAATGTGATTATGCAAGCACTTTGACTGAAGAAAGTCAAACTCATACATTTCTAGCAAATATCAAAGCACTAAAAGCACTCATTATTTATTTCTCATTACTGTGAAGCTTGAATGTGTGTGTTCTGAGCACTGTGTTCTGAGTTTGACCTCAGTCTGATTTGGATGAACAAGACCAGGCTGCTGTAAAGCTGTGTGTGAGTCACAGCACAGCACGCTCAGTCATCAGCATTCATCATCATGCTCACAAATCCATTCAATTTCAGTGCAAAAAGTGGGTAAATAACCACACAGCGATACGTAACGTTCTTCTGTATTTCTACCTGATGCTCCTGAGAAAGAAATGAAGCAATGGATTTTTGCATTTTAATCATAATATAACATTAGCTGATAATACAAGGTTCCCCTCAGGTAATTGGAAGTGATACAGTCGTTTTTGTTCTGGCTCTTTGCAACAAAACAGATCCTCAATGAATCCCGCAGAGCATGGAATATCAGTTTTAATTCAAGCATATTTACATGTGTATTGACTGATCGATATAGAAATCTGGCCATGCAGACATAAAGAATGCTGAAGCAGCTCTTGGTATATTTTCAGGGAACCATAAGTAATTGAACAATTAAGAAAAAAAAAGTCATGTTTTTGGTTTCCAATCATTGCAACCAATGACTACTCGAAGTCAGCAACTCAAAGATATCACCAGATGGGAAATGCATCTTCCCTGGTGATCTTCTGTCAGACCTGCAACACAACGATTTTAAATTCTCATTTCCCACCTCACTCTCGGCTTCAGGAAGTGAAATATACGCTCAGTGAAGGTAGGGTTGGGTAGCTGACCAGACCTCTACAATTTCTTTAGTTTTCAAGCAAAATTCATCTTAGGGTCTGCTGAGAAAACTGAACAAAGTTCCAGCAAACACTATATAACCAAAAGTTTTCATTCATTCACATGTCTGCAGCTAAATCCATTAAACTGAAGTTGGCCAACAAAGGCTGGCTCACAGTTCTCAGTTTCTGCATGCCAAACTTATCAGAGGAAAGACTGGAGCTGAATTCTAAATCTTTAGAAGCAGGGATGGTGATCTCTTGTGTATGAAGACTTGCGCCTTCTAGCAAAGGGTGTAGCTGGAGTATACTGAGCCACCTGGAAAGGTACACATGTAGTGTATATGTACATGAAACACATCATTTCTTCTGGCTGTCATGTTCTTCCATTTTAATGGTCCTATAACATGGAAATTCCAAATTTCTTACATTTCTCCAAAATAAAGGAGTTTGAAACCCACCATATTGATATATGTCCACCTACCCCCACCCCCCTTTAACAATGAAGTTATAAGGAGTGCCTCAGTTTGCAATTAATGGCACACAGTGAGAACATGTGCTCAAATCAGTCTTAAAGGGACAATAACAAAAACATCCTGCTTTGTTGTTGTTGTTGTACGGGTGGTTTTTTGTTTTGTTTTTTTTTTTTTCCTTTTTTTGGTACTGAAAATCACTCAAATATCAGAAACGGACCATTAAAAAAAGAAATATGAAATAGGATAAAGGGAATGAGACCTTCACCTTTACAGCACACTATTTACTCTTCTACACTATTTACTATTGTACTCTCTCAGTGATCTATTTATCAACCTCATGATGCTCTTCTTTGGAGACAATGGCAACAGATTCCAGAGAAAAATATCATATCTAGAATCAATTGTTTGTTAACTAATTGCATAGTGTGCATAGAAATGATGCAGCAGGATGCAGCCAATTGTTCAGTTACTTATGTTTCCCTATAATCAGGATAATGTCCATGAAAAGGACTGTGAGATAGCTGCACTCTTACCCCATAGCTATTGTTTGAGTTTATATCCACTCTGTTAGAGTACAGAGCCAAAGTACAGGAATAACAGTGTTCTGAAGAGTGCATTCATTAGTTAATAGCAGGGAAATTACACTCCAGTACTTTTTTGATTGACGTCAAGTCTTCATTCAAAAGGGTTTTAATGAACCCTTTTTGGTGCAGTTTTGATTACTCCGATTTATCTCATACCACTACTTACCATGTCATCTTATTTGCAAAATACTAAGCGCATCATTAAATCACTTTATTTTATATTAATTTAGTGCAATAGATTGAGACTGGATTACAGTTGTTCTCAATGAGCGGCAAGTGACTTTTCCTTAATGCATTACATGGATGAAGCCGAACCAATTGTAAATCATGACCAAGGGAGCAAGTTTTCTTGCTTTGACATATCCCATGTCTCTCAATGTGCTCATATCCACCCCTGTCATTCTGCTGTGAATACTTATGAGATGGGCTCATTGGTTTACCTCTGAAAGTTCTCAAACCATCCTTTCAAATGAGCTAGATCAGACCTTGTAAAATCCTCTTTGAAATACAGGGCTTTGTGAAGTGTCAGTGAGGAGGATAGAATTAATCTCCATTCAAATCACATGCTCTGACACAGCAGTGATGGCATGCTCTTTAGAATATGTAGAGCCATAGTATGGCTTGTTTTTTTGCAATAAGACAAACATTCGAAATAAAACTGTGCGGTCAACATGTGTGATTACTTTATAAATCCAGAATGCCCTCCTGAAAAATCATGTAAAAAGCAGAAAAAAGGGGTGCTATGTCATGACAGATCTCCTCTGTACGACTTTATGAACAAGATTGTTTCTGATATAAATGTGATAATATTTTTTTCAGTTTATTACATCAAGTCAGGACACTTTCAAAGTTATCCAGTGTACAAATTCTCATTGTTGATGATTAATGACTACTGGCATGCATGATGTAGGCCCTCAGAAACATCACGTTCACTAAGCTGTTCCAGCGACAATCAATATATAGTAACTACAACAACAGGAGACAAAGATTCAGATACTCAGTACTTTTAAATTTGTGATTTTGAAGCTGCAAAAATGTTCTCATGCATAAAAGACATCACCATTTGTTGGGAATACTTACACACCCGACAGCAATCACTGTTTAGAAAGATAGAGCTTTCTAAACTTGCCAGAGACAAGAACACTCACATGAAAAAAGCTGCAAAACCCTAGAAAAGCCCTGACCTTAAAAAGCCCTGACAGTATAAATGCCTCAGTAGCATATCATTTGAAAGATGTCATTTGAACCAAAATGAATCTTCTCTGGATAGCTGTGCCACCTAAGATATCTCTCAGACAAATTATAAGGAAGGTAAGAGAGATGCCATCTATCTCTTTAAAAGCATTTTCCTCATTCGTATACCCCATGCAGAGCACGTGTGTTATAAAATACATCAACTTGTTCTATTTGGAGAGAGAAGGGTTGCATATAAGCTCCCAAGAACACCACTCCTGCAGTGAGGTATGGAGGTGGTAGCATCATGATATGGAACTGCTTCACTGGAAATGTTGAATCAACAAGGGAAACATAAAGCAAGCAATGTGTTGGGAAAATGTGTCGAGAGAATTTAATCGCAGTGACTAAAAAAGGGGAGAAGATGGTTGTATCAGCAAGATATACATCCAAAATAACTCAAGACTGGTTTCTAAAAGAGAAGGTGAAGGTGCTTGTATGTTCTAGCCAATCTCCTGACTTGAATTTCACTAAAGATTCATGGGGAATTTTGAAATTGTGTAGGATTTTTAGTCCATCAATGGCATCCTTATAATCTGAAGGACATTTGTTTTTATAAATGTATCAGTTGCAGGATAAACTGTAGTGCAAGTGTCATGTACACTACCGGTCAAAAGTTTTAGAACACCCCAGTTTTTTTGTATTGAAATTCAAGTGTTTCAATGTCTAATTGTTCATTCTGCAGAAAGTTCTTCCCAACTATGTTGCAGAAGTTCCCATAAGTGTGCGGCACTTACAGGTTGCTT
>JBBPCX010000147.1:15480621-15493179 GCA_037974365.1 Hydrocynus forskahlii | reverse complement strand
TTGGACCCTTTCTTTTTTGGATGTCATATATATGGAACTCTCTACCGCTCGCATAAATGGAGCTTCAGAAAAGACTCTGGACACTTGGCTCAGAATTGCTGAATCCTTGAAACAAATGCTAGACTCGCCCTAAACCTTGCTAATTCTGTTTCTGCATGTCTGGTCCCTTATCTCTTATGTCTGTATCCTGGGGTGTGTGTGTGGGTTTTTTTTGTCTGCTGTTGTTGTTTGTTTATTTACATGTCCGTGTCTGTCTATTTCTTTCCCTTCCCTTCTTTCCTCTCTGTATTTTTGGTCTGGGACACGTTCTTATGTCTTTGTCATACTTTGTGAAATCTGACAGAGACAGTTTTCTGTAATTTTGTGTGACTTAATAAAACATTTGATCACAAAAAAAAAGAATTTTTCTAAATGAAAACTCAGAAGATGCATTGTTGATTTTGGGTGGTGAATAAAATGTCTATTTTTATGCAAGCCCTGGTCCCCATCATCACCAATGTAAAGAAAACCCAAATCATTCAGTGTCACATCAATCCACTCTGAATGTTCACATCCTAATTGTGTATTTTGAGAAATCGATTAAAATACGCCAAGCCATTACTGACATAGGCCTTTTCGACTTTCACTTTCGTATTATAGTTTTGTGCAAATTATTTTACCAAATAAAGAAACCAGCAGTAATCTACACTGCCCACATATGAATGATCAGTCTGCTTCATGAATGACTATGCAGTAGAGACCTGCTAACTGCAAGCTGCTGTCATTCCAGTCAGGTGCTGCCAAAGCGGCAGCTAACATAGGTTTGATGCCAGCATTTGTGCAGCTTAGCTGTTTCCATTTCAGTGAGTATAATCTCTCTTTGGACTGTGCTATCACTGAGGGGAATGGTGTGTGTGTGTAAAGGAGTTAAACAGTTCAGCCATGGCAAAGCTATGTCATGGTACTTAACTATTTGGCTATAATCTTCTTCAGCAGATCTAATTTTCTTACTCATTACACTTTATTGCAACGTTCTCTTGTCAGTCACCTGCGTATAATAGCCTTTGACTAGAGACATTTGACTGGAATGCTTGAATACAAAAGTAGTATAAAAGCATCATTCTGACCTGCGCTCACAAGCTTTGATAAAAAAAGAAAAGCCACCGGGCAGAGATTGAAACGCACAAAGGCCCTTTAATCAAAGGAGAATGTATTGGCATCAGAGCTAATTAGTGTAACAGAGGTAAATTTGGCCTTGATACCATGTGCCGCGTTATGCTGTGTGACTAATATTGCCTTGCCGTGCTAATTATAAAACATTGTCTACAAGACCAATGGCAGCGAAGTAGGGAACAGTATTCTCAGTCACTCGGAAACCCTGTGAATCCTAAGGAAAGCCTTAAATTATTTATTTAGGGCATGATGTAAGTTCACTGCAGACACAGTAATTGGGCAGATACATATCAAAATGTATAGGGTGCTCATCAGAGAAGAACTGTTTTGTTCAATAAAAGACTAAAGTTTAAAGTTTCAGAACATAAAAATTCAAGACAAATGTTGGTTTCGGCCCTTTACAGGATTGCCTGTGAATTTAAAATATACTTAATTCTCCTGCTGGCTACAAAAAAGCAAAACACAGATAAAGAGAACATATAGTGCACACTGACTGCTGACTCCAGCACTATTGTGAATCCCAGTCTTTTCCTTATGTTTCTTCTTCTCTGTTGTCTTCCATTTTAAATTGAAATTCACCAGGGTCCAGGTCAGTTCCATTTACTGCAGGTTGACAGTGTGACAGCTTTTGGCAAGTAATTCTTAATTTGGGTTGGGTAAATTGCTTTGGCTACCTGCACCACCTACCCACACCCCCTGCCTCCCCATGAAGCAGTGGCTTGTCCATTGCTTGGAGTTCTATTACAAAAGTGGGTACTTATCATTCCAAGAACGGCATTGTGGATTTGTACTCGCTGCTTTTACGTGAGCCCTGACAGAGATAGGCTGGGCCTTTATCCTGTGGACAAATTTCCCCTGGGCAGCCTGAATGCTGGAAATGCATTCTCTAGGGCAAGGACCATCTGCTAAGCATAATCAAGCTTGTTTCTCCTTTTGAAAGGACGATGAGGGTTTGCTTTTGTCACTATAAGACATTACTGCAAATGATGCTCTTTGTGTATTAAACACAGAGGTACAAAATGGCAGGATAATAATTATGGACCACACAAAAATAAGTGTGCAGTCGACTGAACGTGTGAATAAGTGTTGCATCACTACTCCTTTATTAACCAAATTATTGGTGCATAAAAGCAAAACAGTAATCAAATATATGTGTGTGCTAAAATAGAACAATCCCCAAGTACATGCATACTCTAGAAGGATGGGATGCCTGATTTGAAAACTTAATTAAATGCAGACAACTCTTAATGAGATTTTAGTGCTTCTAATCAGTCAGCATCTCACAGGAGGCTCTCTCCATGTTTAAGGGGTCTATTTTGTGTTTGTGTAATTATATGAAAAGTCGAAAATGTCCCAGAGGGTAGCATCTATAGTGCTTCCCCAGTCTACTCTGTCATCAGCACACTGAATAGAACAGACATACTGATTACGAGGTTAAAATATCTTCAAAAATCCTCCATAATGTAAAATTCAAAACCATTACGTTTGCCTGCTTCATCTGGAACCAGAGGTCGTTGTGATAAATAAATTAGGTGAATCTAGACAATCTGAGCAATTCTCTTTAAATCAGGACCATGAAATAAGTTTATATGCTGCACACACCACTGAACGCTCCACTCCTAACATGCTCTTACATGAAGAACAACAGTGCCATCTAGTCTGTAATTTGTCATAGTTACCCTCCTATAATACCTGCACATATGAACATATAGCAAAGACAATCAGACTGACACATACTAGCAAAATCTCCTTCCCAGAATAGTCACTAGGCCTAAAAAATGACAAAAACCTTCCCAAAATGATATTTAACTTAAGTCATTAGGAATTTTGTAATGCCAGTCAGAAACTTGAGGGCTGTTATCAGGGAAAACTGAATTTTCCTCTTTTCATCAGTGTAAAGTTTGATGAAGTATGTAAACATAGTTAAAGTTTAACACATACTGTTGACTCCCAGAGTCAAGTTGATACAGCCCCTATATGGAAAGTAAGTTGCAAAAATGGCCTGTTTTAAAATGATTGATTTTTTAGCATTTATCTCCCGTTTCAGCTTAGAGAAGTTTATCCCCACTCATTCATACTGAAGTCATATTTCAGACTAGACAGCTTCTTGAATGAGGTGCAATACATGATAGCCGGTGATTTGGAAAGCTTTAAAATAAGTATCCTTCAGACTTGTAAGATGCAGCATAATGCTGAAATAAACAAGCATGCCTGACAAAATGTCAACGCTATTGTCATTCAAGACGAACGTAACCACTATGTCAGATGAAATGAAACAGGAGATGAAAGCTCTCCTCTGGCTGTCAGAGGTTATCCACTCTAGTCTGCTTTCACCTGCTTTCTGCTTTTTACCAAAAGGATTCAATCATCTAACAAAATGACAATGCAGAAAAAAGATTGCGGTCCCACTGACCTGTGACAACTGTGTGTAAAAGCAAATGATTAAGCTTCACATGCTGCTCCTCTCTGGACTGAAAACTCGCAACATTTCGAAGAATAAAATGACAAATTTCAGAATTCGACTTAAGATAAACCTTTATTAGTCCCACAAGTGGTGATTTCCAAGTTGTGATTTCCAGGCAAATCCTCTGGCTGTTTGAATCAGACTGAAAAATAAAAAGGAATTGAAGAGCGGCAGCCAAAAAAAAGTGACTCGGTCATTAATATTCACTGTGTGCACTATTTGGCCCAGCTGAGATAAGGATAATTAGTAAGTGTTATTCATCAGTCTGCAACTGGTATTTTATCTTTTTAATGTGCAGCAATTTTGAATTTCATCAGAAGTCAGAGCTAAACTGTGTATCCAAATGTGAAAAAGGGCATCTGATATAAAAGAATTATCTTAGCTCATTTAGTGGTATTAGGGGGTGATGCCATTTATCTTGACAAGGTCTCACGATCCACAGTGGTCAGTGAGCTGAGAAAATGTTGCTGCCTTTTCTGCCGTGACCTGAGTAAGACTTGTGTTGCTTCATAGATATCTGGCAAGACATGCTGCCTACAGTACAATCAGTAATATGCAACCTCCTGAAGTTGCTGCACTCTGCATTCAGGAGATTTTACCTTTTAGCAAAGTCATAGTATAAGTTTCCTGATGAAAACATTCACAGTGTAAACATTTGTGTAAAGACCAAAATGTTGCAGGAATAGGTTGACACAATAGGCTTGTTTAACACAACAATCTATACAAATCTTGTGTGCAATATTTCTCGTGTGAATTATTTCTCCTCTGTGCAACATTCTGGTACAACATGTCCAATTTTTGTGGATTTTTTTTTTAATATTACTGTGAGTAATCTTCTTACATTTTTACTATTTGCCTGCTTCTACCAGACAACTGAGGCAGTCCAATGTGTACCTGTATATATACCCACAGTGTATATACACACACCCATATATATAGGTCATATGTACACATATTTGCATACACATTCAAATGTCTACGTAATTTTTTATTTTATCTTTATTTTTGTGGTGTATAGCTTTTAATCTATTGTTTTGCTGCTCTTACCTTTGTACTGCCCACTTTTTACTGTAGCAATGCAACTTTCCCACTTGTGGGACTAGTAAAGGTTTATCTTGTCTTATCTTATCTAAAATGTAATGCCATGCTTGGAGGTGCCCACAAATGAAATGCTGTCACACAAAGCATTTTTTTCCCTAGTCTACACTCTAGCTTTTTCTAGTTGTCCTAGAAAAGTCACGTCTAACTTTAGTTATTTGGACTATTGTTTCGAATAATGTACAGTGAGAACTTTGCACAGTGGTCATGTGGTGGGCACATTCTGATGATGGACAAAGTGCTGACAGTGTGACCTAGGTCAGAGGTTGGCAACCCTAGGCACTCACTGTAGACAGCGTAAACGAGCACTGGAGTTGAACTGGTGATCAGCCCAGCTGACCCCACGTTCTATTAAATGTGTTTCTGTTGCCTTTTCCTTTGTGAAAGCACATTCTTGCTTTCACATTTAATCCTCAGCAATGAAGATGAAAAGGACAGATTTAATGGACAAAAAAACAGGCACACGAGGTCCATAAAGTCTGTGTGTCATCGGAATATCTGCCAAAGACTGTCTGCACCCAACCCACCCCACCCAACCCCAATCCCCAGTGCCTCTGCTGTAGGTTATACTGGACAGTGCATTTTTCCACACACATTTTTCTACATGAAGAAAGAGAGGTCACCCAGCAGCTGGAAATGCATGCCTGATTGCCTATCATTCTTTATACGCATTAACATTGGTATCAGGTTTAATGAAATCAACTGAGCTAATAGAAGTGAGCTGTCCTGTATGTAATATGTGACAACATAAATGAATAACATCAATATAAATTCTGCAGTGTTTCATAAGTTTAGTTAGTTACTATATTTTATAGATTTTATATAGGTATACCATCACAATTATACCATATTCTTCTATCTTTACTGTCCTGGGAAGACTTTACTTTAGATGTGGAACATTGCAGGGAGGATTTGTTTGCATCCAGAACATTTGCACTTCTCCACAGCCCAGTGCTTTGGGCTTCATAGCCTTCTACTACACAGGCATTGACCATTATTGCCTCAGGCTTCTGTGTGGCTGCTCTAGACCATCCTGTTCCACTGTCAATGCTTTTTTGCAAAGAAATAAAAGATGTGTGCTCTTGTCAGCAATGGTTGAAACTCACTCATAAGTAGGGGTGTCTTAATACTTTTGGACATAAGTGCCTATATATGCATATATGAATTGTCAAGTTCAATGATTTTTTTGCACGAACAACTAAATTCAAAAAAATTTCTGTTTACATTTTATTACACTTAATTTTGCTGCTCTTAATTTTATACTGTCCACTTTCTGCCGTACCAAGCAAATTTCCCACTTGTGGGACTAATAAAGGCTTATCTTATCTTATCTTATCTTATTACATTCTTTGAGTTTTACACAGACTGAACAAAACAGTGGGGTAGAAATCAGCTTAGTCCTTCACAGCAAAAATGCTTCATGTGTATAGCAGAAAAAATGTATGATATTTCTTTTATAGGTGAAAAATGTAAAGTTGTGTTCTGAATCACTCTCATTATCAAGAAAGAAAAACAGCACATCTCTTGATGCCTTCTACTCAAACAGCTGTGATCTTCTTGTTTGTTAATTCCACCACAGGCCCAGCATTATGCTGCTGTTTCTAAACTGGCAGTGATGAGCTTCACAAAGCATAGTGATGCTCTGCAGAGTGGAACAAACTCTAAACCCAACCTGCTGACGTGAGGAAAGCAAACCTTATTCTTCTTTAGCATGTAGTCAGCATAGGCTATTTAAGGTTTGTTTGAAGTCACAGTGTAATTACATAGATAAGCATGTCCAGCTTAGCTTGGCTGATTTAAATTCTGTGCTCAACAGGCAAGTTTGCAAGCTGAGATATGTGTAAAAGCAACCCTACCATAAAGAGGCACTTGACTGTTTGTACATAGGCTTAAATCAGTGCTCATTGCTCGCTGGTTTATGAGGCTAAACTCAGCTACATGAAGCTAAAAAGAAAGAAAAATGTCTTGCTGTAATCCTGAGACTCTCTTAATTGGCTATTTAATTAGCCCTCAAAGAACTGAAGCTGGCTTTTAAAGTGTCATTATACATTTTTAAAAGTAAAGGTTCTCAAATGGTTCATGGCTTGGACAAAAGCTTTTCATCCAACCCGATCTCACGACTTTTCGTGCAGCCATCATGATATACAATGTAATCAAAACACATGCTGCGATCACACTTTAGGGCTTTTTTTCATACTAGGACAAGGCTTCACTTTTTCATGCTAGGACAACGCTTCACTGCCCTATGTGTTTTAAAGCACACTGCGTAACACCGCCAGTATTTGCACTAACAGCTGACTGTTAGGGTTGCAGTTAGGGTTTTTTTTGTTTTGTTTTTTTTTTATTGACATTTTCTTAATGACTTCAAAACATCAGTCGCCCTCCCCAAAAAAGGAAGAAAAAAACATAAAAAAATCATCCTCCTAATAATATCTAACAAAATGAAAATAAATAAATAAGATAAAGTAGATACAAGAAAATTAAATACATCAAAATAAATATACATAAAAAATAAGTAGCTAAGTAGGTAAATTAAACAAGATCTCAGCAGTGCACTTGTTAAAGAATATCGCAATTAAGAATCTTGAGTTTCCAAAAAACGTATGCAGGAAGTGAGCAAAATTCTCATCTTTCTTTTTTACAATGTATGTTAGTCTCTCCAGAGCTGAACAGGTCATTAATTCCTTTGTCCACATTCGAGTAGAGGGTGTATCCATGTTTTTCCACAACAGTGCAATTATCCTTCTGGCCTGTAAAAGTCCAAAGTCAATAAGCAACGACTGTTTCTGTGTCACAACAAAGTCTTGAGGGTATATACCCAACATACAAAGTTTGGCTTACAAAGGAACTTCCCTTCCAACTACAAGACCCACAGATTCTATTACACTTTTCCAAAACTGCTGTAGCCTCATACACTCCCACAAACAATGAATTAAGGTACCTTTTTCCACTTTACATTTCACACAGATATCAGGGACATTTGGGAATATGTGACTTAACCTACTGGGTGCGAGATAAGTACGCTTCAGCCATTTATATTGTAATAACTTAGATTTGGTGTTAACTGGGTCTGGGCCTTAAAACAAGCTATTTCCCAATCAGCTTCATGAATATCCTCTTTTATGTCAATTCTCCATGCCTCCAGTTTTTTAGTAGATGACTCTTTTGAATGTTTTAGCAACAGGTCATAAAACAATGAAAGTTGTTCTCTCCCCTTCAAGTAAGATATAGTTAGATCTTCAATCTTAGATAATGGAGGTAATAACAACTGTTTATGTGCGGATACAATAAAATGTTTTAACTGTAAATACTTAAAGAAATGTTTTTTTGGAATATCAAATTTCTCACATAGCTTATATGATTATATGACATCAAGTTGCCTCCTGCATACAAATCAAAAATTTTCTCAACACCCTTTTTAAACCAAATCTTAAATCCGTCAACTGGTACAAAACAATAATTGCCCCACATAGGGGAAAACTGTGACAATGCAGGTGTGTCTCCAACATGATGATGTGCAGTGTACCACAGGGAGATGGAGTTTCGGAGAAAGGGATTTTTTGTCTGTTTGATTAGTTTTTTTGAACTTGCTGAGTCTAAGTATAGCTTTAGAGGAAGCCCTGATGTTGTTTCCCATTCTATAGTCACCCAAGCCGGAAGGGGGGCCACTGAGGAGTAGTACATTGCGACCCTTAGCTGGGCGGCCCAGTAATACAGTTTTAAATTAGGGATTTGAAGCCCTCCTCTTTCATGTGGCAAGTACAATAGTTTTAATCGTAGTCTGGCCTTTTTATTATTCCAAATGAATTGATTTAATAATTTATTAATATTATGAAATACGGCATCGGGCAAAGGAAGTGGAAGTGACTGGAAAAGATACAGAAACCTTGGTAAGATAAGCATTTTGATTATATTTATACGACCAGTCATAGAAATAGGCATATGAGTCCATTGATTTAACTTGTCCCTTATTTAGAATTGTTTATTTCGTATCCTAATACGTTTCCAAAAGTTTCAATTAAATTCACTAATTGGGAAATACTACCTTTTAAATTTGTTAAAAAATAGAATGATGTCATCTGCGTACAATGCTATATGATGTACATAACCACCGATAGTTATACTTGTGATGCCTTCATGAGCTCGTATGGCCATTGCCAAAGGCTCAATACCAACACAAATAGCAAAGGCGATAATGGGCATCCTTGTCTGGTTGATCGTTGGAGAGTAAGTGGTTTCGAAATATTATTATTGGTCAATATTTCAGCTGTTGGGCTTGTATACAAGAGCTTTTAAATTCCCACCAATTCCATACCGTGGGAGCACATTAAAAAGAAAGCCCCACTCGATTCTGTCAAAGGCCTGGCGTGCATCTAAAGACAATTCAGCTGTATCTCTAGAACCGTGCTTTTCATCCAGTATGTTCAGAACACATCGAATGTTATGAAATCCATTTTGATCATTACCAACAAGATTTGGACGATACAATTCTGGCCTTCTGGCCAAGGCCTTGCAGACTATTTTAATATCAGATCCCATCAGACTAATAGGTCTGAAGGAGGAGCATTCATTTGGTGGTTTATTTGGCTTCAGGATTAAGGTTATTATTATGAGTCTTAGAGTTGGAGGAAGTATTCCCTCTGTATAGGATTCTTCATACTTGGCCAACAATGGAGCCAAAAGTTTCTCCCTAAATCTCTTATAAAAGTCAGAAGGAAGACCGCCTGGCCCGGGTGCTTTCCCACTCTGCATATTTTGAATAATTCCTCCGTTGTTAAAGCACAATTCAGGTCCTGTTGTTCTATTTCTGACAAAGTCTGGAACTGCAGCTGGTTTAAAAAGGAATTTTGACTCTCCAAATCATTTAAACACTCTGATGTATACAGATCATCGAAATGTTTTATTGATCACTGTAGGTTCTGAAGTAATGTCATCTGCAGATGTCATGATTGCCCTATCTGACTGTCTTTTCCTGATTCGCCAGGCCAGTATTTTACCACATTTTTCTCCTTAATCATAATAAGACTGTTTTAGTCACATTAACCTTTGTGCAACTTTGTCCATGGACAACTTATTATATGTCATTCTCATAATTTTCAATTCCTTTTCTTTCTGCTGGCTGTAATGATCATACAAATCTTGTTCCAACAATCTAATTTGGTTTTCCATTGTTTCCATTTCCATGTGAGGGTTGCGGTTAGGGTTAGGTTTAGGGTTAGGTTTAGCTTAGGGTCAGGTTTAGGGTTAGGTTTAGGGTTAGGTTTAGGGTTAGGGTTAGGTTTAGGGTTAGGTTTAGCTTAGGGTCGGGTTTAGGGTTAGGTTTAGGGTTAGGGTTAGGGTTAGGTTTAGGGTTAGGGTTAGGTTTAGGGTTAGGTTTAGCTTAGGGTCGGGTTTAGGGTTAGGTTTAGGGTTAGATTTAGGGTTAGGTTTAGGGTTAGGGTTAGGATTAACGTTAGGGTTAGGTTTAGGGATTTTCCCCGTCTCACGGCATTTCAACCTGTTTCAATTGCTTGGCAAACAAAAAACGATAAGGAATAAACTGATTATTTCTCTCCTACTGTCACTAGTTACCACTGATACCGGCGGTGTTACGCACTGCGCTTTAAAATACATAGGGTCGTGAAGCGTTGTCCTAGTACGAAAAAAGCCCTAAAACGTGATCGCAGCAAGTATTTTGATTACATTGTATATCATGGCGGCTGCACGAAAACTCGTGAGACCGGGCTGTTTCATCACTGTAGAACCTCTAAAAAGATTTGTCAAACTCATGAACCTAGAAAATCAGTTGAATAGTTCTTTGGTGAACCTAAAGTGGCTCTCCTCTGTCACCACTCCAAAGAAGCCTTCTTGGCATCTTGGCATGTTCAAGAGTGCAGAAGCAATTAAAAAAGGCCAATGTGATTAATTACAAACCCCATTGTAAAATACATGCCCTGCAAAGGAACACTATTACCTATTATATAAACACATTCAGAATTACATTTTACTCGCATGAAATGTCTACAAAAATCAATAAGAAAAAAGCAAAACATATTCTTAGAAGCGTGATTGCCAAACCACAGTGAAAAGCGGTTCAAGATTTCACAACAATCAAATGCGGAAATTTCAGTGTAACATCAATATATGGGTACAAAAGTTCTCAGAAGCTGAGTGAGTATCCTCACACAATTAATCCACCACGTGTGGCAAGATGCATTGATATGTGCTATTGGGTGCTAGCTCCATTGCTTACTCTTTTGGAGTGTTGAAAAAAAAAATACACCGTATCAAAACTAAAACTAATCTGACCAAGCACCCATTTGGAGTGTTGGGATTATATCTCTATCTCACAAAACCACTTTGGTTAAAATGAGCAGATAAAGTAAAGTGGCCCCTTATAGTTACGCATGAACACACCACAGCACAGCAAACAGTGTGAACAATGTAAGATTCTTTCTCTGAATTTAACCCATTCACAAAGTGAAGCAGTGGGCTGCCAAAAGTGTGGAGCAGTGTGTGGAGACGGTGCCTTGCTCAAGTGTACCTCAGTGGTGTCACTAACAGACCTGGGATTCAAACCCATGACCTTCTGATCACAGGGGCAACACACTATCTGCTAGGCCATCAGATGCCTGAAATATGGCTTATTATTTAGTTCAGGGGTGGGAAACCTGCCAATATTCTACCTGCCAATATTCTGTCACAACTTATAGAATAGTGGCCAATGGCAGATTTCATCGTAAATGGAGCATAACTGGAGCAGAAATGGCTAGACATGGGTAAGGAGTGAGAAGGCATTTTTATTTTGGATGTAATGTGGTGCCCAAGCATATCATGTAAATGAATACATGGAAATAAAAGTAAATGTGGACCGCTTCTGTTGTCCATTCATGATGAATTTCATACCATGAGTTTTCAAATTATGTAAAAAAAAATGGAAAAATGGAGTGCCTGACCTCATTGGTGTCTGACCTCATAAATGCTCTACAGAGTGAAAGTGCACAAATTCCCCACAGAAACTTCCAACAGAAAGTGTTTTAATTAGAAGTTTTCAATGCGCCGGGCTGGCATGCACACACACACACTCGAACTGAAACTCAGAGCTCTAGTCCCCATCGCAGAGGACCTTCACTCCAGAGAACTGTCACAAAACAAAGTCAGCCCGTTATTCTCAATGGAGCCCACTGCCTTCAGGGGCTCGTAACTCTTGCTGCACGCTCCGTGGAGTTCACTCGATACTACGAATCTCTTAATGTCCCGTCTGTGAACACAGATAAGAGGGGACACACACGCAAGCACTGGTTATTCACCATAGTCTATGAAAGTCCCACTAGAAATCTCCACTGCCACTGGAGATGTTTGCAGATGGTGTAGACCGTCCACAGGGCGCTACTTGTGAGTTCCCCTCCTGGGCACGAACAGGCTGAAACCCAGAGTACTTTCTGTTTATACAAAAACCACCAAACCCGAACCAAAGCAGAACAGTATGATTGGGGTGACCGCGCAAAGATTACACACACACACACTCATTACACACTGGGCTATACACACACACACACACACACACACACACACACACTCACACGGACAGCCAATCACGCGACGTGGACCATTACTTCAATAAATGAACTTGACATGAAACAGGTGGACTTGCCGCCTAGCAACCCCGCTGATGAGCTGACAAAGCTCCTCGCTCTCATCTGGGTCGCCTAGGCTCCCAACGACCACACATATGATAAGCCATGACCTCACACACACGTGCCCAGGGCTGAGTGCCACCTAATACTCGGGTAACAGGCTCCGTTGAAGGCGTGGCTGAGACGGACCAGACGTGACAGCACCCCCCCCCCCCTCACCCCACCCCA
>JBBPCX010000147.1:15465183-15480521 GCA_037974365.1 Hydrocynus forskahlii | reverse complement strand
GGCGTGGCTGAGACGGACCAGACGTGACAGCACCCCCCCCACACTCACACCACCCAAGGACCGGCTTCTAGGTAGGAGCGAGGGGCTACCCCACCACCCTCGAAGCCAACTCCTCCCCTCGGGGCCATACCACTCCCAGTCCAGGGCCCCCTCGACCTCAATGGCCGTGGGATGATAATTTTAGTTTGTATGTCACAGGGTTCATCTGTCTTTCAATCTCAAAGGGCCCAAGGAATTTAGGGGACAACTTACACGATGGTATCTTCATTTTGAGGTCCCAAGTGGAGAGCCAGACTCATCACCTACCGGTGCTTCCCTCCGATACTGATCAGCAAACCTCTGAAATCACCCCACCGCTCTGATGTATGTGCTCTCTCTCACACCTGCTCAGCCCTGTGGAACCAACGATCCACCTCTGGTACATCAGAGGATTCATCCCAGGGACAGAGCGGGGGCTGATGCCCAAGCACACACTCAAAGGCCATTAGGCCGGTCGCGGAGTGACGCAGCGAGTTCTGGGCATATTCCGCCCAGCCGAGGTACTCTGCCCAGCCGTGCTGTTACTCATGGCAATAAGCCCGGAGGAAACGACCCAGCTCCTGCACCGACCGTTCAGCCTGACCATTGGATTCGGGAAGAAATCCAGAAGTGGGGAGAGAAAGGAATGGAAGGAACCGGACCCCCTTCGAAAGCCGGTCCATGACCACCAACACCATTGTGTACATGAAAATCAACCGCTATGTGGGACCACGGCCTCTGCGGCACGGGCAAGGGCATTCATTTTCCGGCAGGCAACTGATGTGGAGTCTTTGATACGGTGCAAATGGAACAAGACCTCACGTCTTCTCCACGTCTGCCCGCAGTGAAGGCCAACAGTACTTTCACTGCGCCCAGAGTGGGGGAGGGGGTGTCAGTTATTCTTGGGAACATCTCTCTTAAATGACGAAAACCATCGCCTTCCTTGTTCAGTCCTTTTCCCATTCCTTGTCTTGATCACCAATTTTAAAGCCCAAGTACAGATGATACGCTTTCTTCACAAGAGCAGTCACTCAGCGTCTCTGAAGCACAAGCGTATGTATGCGCCATAAATATAGCAGAATGTATGGTGGCTGTTACAACATTGACAAGACATATTGACAGACGCCAATCGTCCTGTAAACGTCTATAGCAGGGCTATTCGACTTCAATAGCAAGTGGGCCGAATATGAACATCACTGGGGGTTCGTGGGCCACACAGAATATTTGTCATCTAATGGCCAAAAAATTACTCTTGATGACCTTCGTCTTTTTTGTTTATGGACTTTATGTCAGTGCTGCTTTAACCATCAAAAATAGCCGTTGTAACGGCGCCTGGTTCTAAATGAGAACTCTGACCATGGTCTAAAGGAGACCTTCTGACCAAGTCGTTAGAGTAGATACATCACCGAGCTAAAGCTACAAAGGTTTTCCCCTCGCTGTGTGTGTGACTGGATTCTCTTCTTGTCTCAGGTTAAAGGCCAGACACGATTATTTCTAAACACCAAGTTCTTCAGAGGATAAACAGACCTTTTTAATGCTCTCACCTGTTTTCGGCAGCCTAATGGTTCTCGCCATCCTCCGTTACTGCCAACCTTTTACGCTCTGCTCTGCTTTTTTTAACACACTCATTTTCTGACAAATAGCGCCTCTTTCGACTGCGATTGGCTAATAGTATGCCAACTTCTGTGCTCAGATTGGCTAATTGTATACAACACAGCGGATAACCAATCTTGGCAAAAGTAGCAGGGGACTACCAGCCAATCATGATCCAAAACCCATAATTATATTATATCACACAAATCACACACTGTGATTTGCTTGCAGTCTTTTGGGCCATGAAAAATTTCAATAGGGCCGTATCCAGCCCACGGGCCGCTAGTTGAATGGGCCTGGTCTGTAGCTTCTAGCTTATTTGATACATTGCTACTGAGGCAATGTTATATTCTGAAACAATACAGACACACTGTCAGGTCTATATTAACTTAATGAGCAGCATCGGTGTATGCAAGCCACTTTTACAGCCTGCTGAGGCAGCACCAAGCTTGCTCCGACATGCCCAGGCAGCAAACTTCCACAGAACAGCTTCCAACCCGGCCTGATTCCATGCCTGGACATACCCAGACTGCACAAAACATTGTTGATAGGTGTCTTACGGAAACAAATATTTTTGGACACAAATATAGGAAAAAAAACATGATAAAATAGAAGATTTCAATGAAACGGTACTTGATTGGCAAATTTGGATGCGATTTTCGTGAGCAGCAGCCAAAAATCTATAAAGAACACCCAACAGTGTTCAAGAAGCAAAAACCTTGTTGTGCAGTGTAATGTCTTGACTGAGCCCAAATGATGTCACCATCACCCTGGACACGAAGTTCCCAGCGGATCCCGAATCTACAACGGCATACACAAAAACAGACAGGTTAGTGTGTGACATATGGACCGTCATTTTACACTGGTTCTGTTCAGATTGAGTTAGAGATAGACGTGACACATATAGTGTATTTGTCTATAGTTTCACCCATTTAATGGTTGGTGTCACAGCACTGGCCGCGAACGCTGCTTCCTCGTCCTCCTCCGTCCAGGACCAGCCCGGGAGAGCTCCGTATCTCCAGGACGACCAGAGAGCCATTTACAGAGCTGGAGGTTTCTTTCACCGTGATTTTATTTCTTAAAGTATACACAAACATGTAGCTTTATCAAAGTCAGCCTTATCAGCTTTAATGCCCGCACCCCGAACAGAAAGACAGGACAGACTTTATATGAGACAGAAGCTGGGAAAACCAATGGGAAAACAAGACAGAACAAGAAACACGTGGAACTCATAATCAAAAGAGACAAGGGGCAGGTGAAACAGACACAGACAACAGGGTACAGGCATATAACGCGGCATAGGGGTGACCCCTACTGGCCACCCCAGGGAACAGAAAACCCGGAAACAGAAAAAACACCAAAACACCACCGTGACAGTTGGTTCTTAAAGGAATTACTTTTAAAATGTGTGGGTGTGGAAGTTTAAAAAAACACCACATAATATCTATTCAAGTACAAAGTACAAAAAACAGCACCACAAAGCTTCTCATATAATCCTTTCACAGGTAACATTTCTCAGTGACTCAGTAAATTAGCATCCCCTGTCTCAGTTTGGCTTTCTCTTGCTGTCCTTCAAGAGTATTGATCTGTAATTCATCTCCCTTGAGCACCTCTGCAGAGTGATGACACTTTATTTCATCTTTATTCATGAGCTATGTCACATACTCCTGCCCCATTTACAAGTCTGATGTATGCAGATGACATAGGCGTTTATTCTCAGTAGTCATTGGCATCATTTATGCTGGTGCTGCTGGGGACATGTCACAGCCTGTTTATCTTCCTACTTTTTAAAAGGCTTTAGTTTGTTAATGAATAAAATGACTTTGGTATATGTTATTTTTAGGGAACTCCAACATATTTACTGACCGGTAAATCTAGAAACTCGTGCATTGCTATTAAGCACTCTTTTATGTATAACACAACAAAGGAGCTTTAGATCTGTTCAGTTCTGCAAATTATGAGGGAGGAATACAGTTTATGTGTGGCCGTGTGCAACGAATGAGCCCAGGTAATAGAATAAAAATTCAAACAGAAGTTCGGCAAAACTTTAATGGGAAAAAACACCTCTGTGCTCATTAACATTGTAACTTTTTAGCTCCACACACCAAGGGAAAGCAGACCCAGGTGAGGTAAGTGTTTTGTGTCATTTTCCTGAAGTTATATTCTTTGTACAAGCGGTTAGATTAAGGTTTAATAATATTTCCCAATGACACACGTGCTCTGACCTTTCCTGCCATTTTTTAAAGTGAATTAATTTAGTGGCACATATGAAGCTAAGGCTTATCAACAGGGTTTGTTGTTGTTAGCTAAGTTTGATGCCCACAGCTGCTTAGGCTATTTAAATGCTAGCTGTCTATCCTAGTTTAACTCGTGTTTTACAGGCAGCAGTTGGCAGAAAGCTGCAGCTGGTGCTAGACAGATAAAGTTAACCAAACTGGTTGTGTATTACAGACAACACTTAGATAAATATTGAGATATTGAGTGTACAAACACAGGCTGATGCGTATAGCAAGGCCTGCATATTTTAAAGTAGCATATAACAAGAATGAAATATGTAGCCTCGGTACACTGGGAATTTTTGTAGCTTGCATCTTCGCTCGGTCCTTTTCTTAATCTTTGCCTCTGGGATGTGCTTTATCTGTGCTACTTGGCTATCAGTGTCTAATGTCAGCGTGTTTGGAGGCTGACAATGGATGTCAGTTCTGTTACAACCTTTGCTGATAACTGCATTGATGTCAACATTACTTGTTCCTAATGTGCTGCAATATGTCTTGGACTCTGTATTTGAGAAAACATGCATTGGTGCTGTGCTTGACAGACACTGGTGCTGTAGCTTTCATAAACTTTTTACTATTTTACATGACAATGACTTACTAGATAAAATATGCAAATGCATCAACCTTATCATGATGTATAATGTCAATGTAATGTTAAGGTAATTACGTTTGATACACGCATAAAATGTGCAGGGAGCTTCTGAAAGCGATCCTTAAAGGGATACCATTTATATCTATCAGCAATAAATGGCCCACTGAAAACCTATCATTACTCCCAGCACTTTTTCGAACAAACTGACACCCATGCCTGTAGTGGAATGTGCAGGAAGGTGTCAGGGAGGAGGCCACACAGAGGTAAACAGAACCATCCAATCAATCATGTTGTCTCAGCTCAGTAAATATAATTACAGCACAAACGACCAGAAGAACCAGATAATGAAGTGAAAAGGGCTGTGTTTCATATTAATCACCAATATCACACAATGACTGAACACATTCACATCATGGTATTTAAAATGATGAGAGAGAACAGGAAGATTTGTCAGACCCAGATAATAATGTGGAGCTTAATTTAATGCTGGTAACGCCATAGGATGTGTTTAAGACCACGGACAGCTCTTGGTATAAATCCACAGTTTGAGATTTTCACAATTTTGAGAAATGGAGAGTTATGAAAACATTATACATTTGCCATTGCATTTAGTTTTAACAATGGTACATTTGGTTTAATGTCTAAGTGAAAATAATTGCACTCTGAACAACACTAGTCTCTTGGCTAGTCTTCTGAAGGCAGTAAACTTGTTCAACAGTCCATATAGAAACTGTGGCAAAAACATTATCTTCAAAATTCTGATGTCCCAAAAACCAACATATTTTCATATTGTTACAGCCATAACCACGCATTTCCAAATTGGTAACTTTATATGACAGATAGGAAACATCCTTAAATTATAATGCAAATTAATGGAAAGCAATTTTACCCCAAGACATTTTGGGGGATTTCTTTTGACCCATTCAGAATTAATTTTACATTCAATGTAAGGGTTTTCAAGGAGTGAATAAAATGTGAGATATGAGCCCTTTAATCCAAAAGGTTCACTGAGTAACTCCAAAATGTAATGGTTCATCTCACTCCTTTTCATCTCACTTAGCTCTAAGGGACATATTTATCTCTGTCTGGCCTCAACCTGTGGTGCCACATGGATCAAAAAACATATTCACATGTTCAAAAAGCCTTAAGGGAAGGCTTCTTCTGTGCTAATGTAATAATGAAAATGAGGTGCACTTCAGTGTTTAAATGTGTTAAAGCAACTGAGAAAAACTGTTCCATTCTAGTAGGACCCCTTAAGGTAACAGTTTCATCATAGTTAGCTGTGAAGAATATATCCTTTTGACCTTGCAATGACCTGGTGAATCCAAGATGTCTTCCAACCAAAATCCCTTCCACACAAAGGAGCTGATTACTCACAGGGAGAGCTAAGGCCAGATCTACACTCACATTCTTTAAAGGTGTACGCACTGAAACACACATACACACACAAAGCTCAGGTTAGATTCTCATGGAAATGGGCTCAAACTGACATTTACTTTTTCTCCTCCCTGGGTCTGATGACGTTATCAGGGTCTGGCAGCTCTGAGGGAGGTTTTGGAAGAATTCATTGAGGCTAGAGATGCTTTCTATCAGCAAGGCATGCAGCTGCTGTTCCATTGAGTTAAACAGTGATTAAACAATGCATCTAAGTTCATTAACACTCACAGCCACCCTCGGAAGAGAAATACCACAAAGGAAATGTGGTTACAAAACGTGTATTCTCTTTTGATGAGCCTTGGCTTAATCAGATATCCATCCAGATTGACAACCTGTCTGTGATCAAGGAAAGGGGGTTCATTAAATGCAAATTCTCAGGAGCTTTAGTTCCCCAGCAAGATTTGATTTACATCTTTTCAGGGATTTTGAAGTTTGGCATGTGGTGTCCTTCAAAAATAACAACACACGGTACATTTGATGATAGAGGTGTCATTCATTTATACTGAAAACATGTGAAAGACCCTTCTGAATGTCCATTCTGAAGGAGGGTCAGGCAGGATGTGTGTGTGTGTGTGTGTGTGTGTGTGTGTGTGTGTATAATGTTGGGTAACTAAATGCATTTTGTCTATTATTTTATAAGGTATACATATGTATATTTCCAATGTATTCATTGATTAATATTTATCGATTTTTTTGTCATTTTTCATTTATTTTCCATAGTGACAGATCTGGCCTTTTATTGTTAAATGTATTAACATATTATGGACACACACGCAGGCATTGTACTGCATGTTCATTATATAGTTGTATATTCCAAGAACACAGGATGACAGCAAGGGCAAAGCATTCTCATTCTGATCAGTGAACCCTTCATCTGCTGCATGCTGAAATGGCAGATGAAAAGTTCAGTCAGTCTTGTCTTCAGTCTTCTTAGAGCTGAGGGCCAGTCTGTGAGTGCCACCCAGTGGAGAAGTAGCAGCACCATCTCTTGGACTCTGAAGCAAATGGATTTTGACTTTTACAGATGTTGACTCTGTTCTGTGTTCATTGTTTTATTACACAGCAGAGCTTTCAATACTGTCTGATAGATAATGAAACACTCATTGAAGGAGTTTAATTATAAAACAAGCATCTGATTCTGAATATGTGATGTGCAATGCCAGAGATCCACAGTAAACCACTTATGTCGCTGCATTTCACTCTTTGGCTAATCTCTTTCATCTCCAGTACATTAAAAAGCATCCATGCATTATCTTGCTGAGAACATAATCAGACAAGTTTCCCAGACCCAGATAAAGCCTATATCTACATTAAAAGAGCATTTCTGAAGATGATTCAGCACTGATAAGGCAATTTAGACCAAGAATAAGCCGAATCTATGACCAGGACACTGACTTATGGGTTGTAAATGTATCTCCATTATAAGACGGATGAAAAAACAGACCTATTATGCTTTTTTACCATCAGAACCTAATATAGTATTATATAATACTGAATAATAATGTGTTGCCTCCTCATGCCACCAAAACAGCTCTGACCCATCTAGGTCTCTACAAGACCTCTGAAGGCGTGCTGTGATATCTGGCACCAAAATCTTAGTAGCAGATCCTGCTAATGTCCTCTAAATTGCAAGGCAGGGCCTCCTGGGACTGACTGGTTGTCCAGCATATTCCACAATGCTTCATGGGACTGAGATCTGGAGAACTTGGAGACCTGATATTTGATATCATCCTGGTAATCTATCCTCTTTCAGCAGAATAATGCACCCTGTCACATTGCAGAAAATTGTTCAAGAAAGGTTTGACAACGAGTTCAAGGTGTTGACTAGGCCTCTAAATTTCCCACATCTCAATGCAATTGAGCATCTATGGGATTTACTTGACAAACTAGTCTGACCCATCGAGTCCCCATCTCTTACAGGACTTAAAGGATCTGCTGCTGCCAGGTGGTTTTAATGTTATGGCTAATTGGCATTCATTTCTTTTACTGCGCTGCCTTATTTTCTCCTAAATAAAACACAGGTGCCAAAAAGGGTTCCTTGGAGCGACACCTTTAAAGAATCACTTTAGTGGCCTAAAGAACTTTTCAGTTGAGTAGATTCATTTGAGTTTAACCTCTAAAAAGAGGTTCTGTGGAATCACCCCAAAGGAACCTTTAAGACTACTGCACTCTTAAGGAATTGCTTGTCAGAGCTTTGATGGAGAGTTAAATACTTTTGCTGGTCGCTCATCCACCTCTGAGTCATCAAAAAAGATTCCTCTTCTCCCCCACAGTCTATTTGGCCCACATGGCTGTCACAGCTCTTTTGCTGCTCGGACACACATGTCTGTTTCTAACCAGAAGAGGATGCTACTCTCTCACTCATGAAGCATGAAGAAAAAGGAAGACAGTCTTTGGAGAGCAGCAGGATTGCCATTTGCACACAACAACTTTCCGACAGCTTTTTAATGGGTTATGAAAACTGTCTATTCATGAACTAACAAAACTTTCAGTGTAATGAGCACTATTTTGTTTTTTCTAGTCAAATAAACTATTGCCAAACAAACCTGATTGTTATTAGAGGCATTATTATTTGAGATATTTAATTGGATGATTTATGTGTAAAACCAAGACCACATTTGAGAGAAATCTCAGTTTTCTGCTTCTGAGTACTTCTTGTATTGTACTTTTTTCCAACTGGTTTTGCTGAATGCGTTGAGTTCAGAAATGTATTTTTCCCTTCCCTTCCCCAGTCTGGTTAAGTCGTTTGAGAACGGCCTACGAATAGGGGGAGGTGCTGAAAGCCTCACGTTTCTTAGTTTTGTTCCAGCAGTGTTGAGTCTAGCTCTCTCTGTATATGGCACAGTTTGAAAAACAAGCAAGCATGCCATTCAGTTCTCTACAAACTATGTAAGAAAAGTGCTATTGACAAACTATTGTCTTTTTATTGACAATTCAAAACTAAAATCATCTTTTTAAGGGCAACGTTCAAACTTCCTTCGAAAATGTAGAAACTGGCTGTGATAAAATATCTTTTAACTTCTTGAAATTTCATTTATGAAATGAGCATAGGATGCCTGTTCTTGAGGCTTATGTTTATTCATATGTATGTAAAATGGTCATTCCACCGCATCAAAGGTCATGTTATGTTTAGTTCACAGAAGTGCTTTAATACTGAACTTATGGATCATGGACTGACATTTTAGCAGATGAAACTCAACATCTAGTGGCTGAGATTTCACAGCTCTGATTGGCCTGTAACTTCCCATGACCCTGCACACCAAAAGTAAGGGGAAAAAAAAAGGATGGAAATGATAACATACTATACATACTACACTTTCTAGTGTCAGTAATCCTTGCAGTGGAGTTTGTCTTTAATATATGTTTTCGATTAAGTGATTGAGTGTGTGCTGGCCAATATTAAGTGTTTTGTAGTCTGAGCATTCTCTACAGGAGGGAAGAATTCAAATTTAAAATTAAAAATAAAAAAGGAAACCAACACTACACCACACTATCTCACTATGTTTGTAAATATAAAGTAGATGCATCTGAAGTAAAATGAAATGCTTGCTGTTATAAACTATTAGTGTAAGATCACCTGCAATGACTTTAAATGACACTGAATGAGCTTTTGTGTATTATAATGTGCTTTAGAAATAAACTTGACTTGCCATGATTCTTAATAATAATGACCTGATTATTCTATTAATAATTGATAGTCACAGCCTTGTTAAAGTGACATATGAAATGTAAAACTCTCAACAAGCACAATGATTCCCAGGTGATTTACAGCAAATATAGAATACAAGAGAGGGACTCTGTACAAACCTAATAAAAGGTCTCTTAGCAGCTCAGTTACAGGCTTATCATTTTGTGACAAATGAACAATTCTGTATAAAATGACAGTAGTAATATGACCAGCTGCTTCCTCCTGTACTGAAAGTGACTAGTTCTTCCATTTCTGTTTGTGAGTTTCTACAGAGATTGGTCAAGATGATCACAGTAAGCTGTGCAGTGAAATCATGCTCTGTGTACATTTCCAAATCTCTATATGTTGGATCTCTTTCATTTTTCCTGAAGAATCAAAAGTATTACATGGGCTGGTCATCAGAATCAGAATCTGAAAACTTTATTGATCCCAGAGGAAATTGCTTATGGCTGCACAGTTACACAGAGGCAAAAACATTATAAAATATAAAGTCTAAAATAGAGGTCTTTCATTGTAATATAATGAAAGATATGAAAATTGCAAAGCCTCAGCTGTAGTGTGTGCTTTCTAAAAAACAAATGGTAAATCTAATCCAGAACACAGATAATGGCAATTGTATACATTCTTTATATCATGTGATGAGATTTTACATTCTTTAAATCATGGAATCAAATCCTGACACATTAAAACATATTAAAGAGCATTGTTTTCCTTCTTCAGGTTATAAAATGACAGTTTCTAAGATGAGGTCAACAGTGACAGTGACAGAAACTGTTCCTTGGCATCTTTGCTTGGTGTTTCGCTAAGTGACCCCCACAGCCTCTGTGCCATGTGTGCGACAGGGCAGCCTCAGACACTATTTTAGTGTGACAGCACTTTGCCTCCTGACCTGACCCTCCGGGCAATGAAAGCAGGGTGGTTTTGAAGATGCCATTTAAGTTGTGCTGCTCTCAGGAAGCTGCTCAATTACCCTGACCCACCCTCTGGCCCAGCAACGACCACATCATACATCTGAGCGATGAACGGCTTGGAGGGCACGGAGAGAGAGAAAGAGAGAGCAAAGGGAGTGAAGAGGCGTGAGAGACAGGGAGGGGAGAAAGAGAGAATGAAAAAGACTACGTGGCAGAGAGCAATGCAGCATAGCTTTTGGAATTAGCAAAGGTTCATCTAAGGTATTCAGGCTGTGTGAACTGAAGGCCTATGCAATATAACAGACAATGCAAACTTACATTGTATACACACACACACACACACACACACACACACACACTGCAACTCATGTAGAGCCAGGGGGCCTTTAATGACATTAAGCAAATCTCATGCAGTAGAATGGACTGATTTTACCCACTAAAAGAGTAGTGAAAGCTCATTAGCCCACCTTTATTACATTACTTTATTACATTAGCCCACTTCTTTACTTATTTTCTTTTCTAAGGGCTAAGTGTAGTGAATCCATCACGTGTTAATCAATTATTGTTATGTATTAATTTGGGCTCTTAAAATATGAAGCAATGCTGAAATTAAAATAGCTGAAACACAACCAAATCTGCTTTCTTGTAAAAGCAGACCTTCCAGTTTCCAGTTATAAGCTTTACACAAAGATTAGAAAGTCAACTGTTAAGATATCAGAGCAAAGAAACTGTAATCATAAAGAAACTGTCAAAGAAAATGTCGCAGTTCCCGTGTTGAACAAAAAGGTTTGGTGTTTTCATTAAGATGACCAGGCCGAACTGCTAATGTCTTCACATTACTCTGTCTAAGACCACCTCAGTATTGCAGCTTCCGCGCTGAAATGGCCTGCTCTTAACTCTTTTTTTCAACTATTTGAAGATGCCATGGAGATCTCCAGGAAGTCCAATGCAGACGGCTGCCGGTAATTGAGAGCTTTCTTAACCCACCTTTCAATTTAGACTTTATTACCCCTGAAATGGTGTGGCTCTCTCAACATGCAATCACACCGCGCGTGCCTGAGAGGAGCAGGTATGACACTCCCCAGGTGTGTAATTTTATTGAGCCAGGCGCGGGCTCACTCCCCAAGGCTATGACAGAGACCTGACACACACAAAACACATATACAATAATATTGTTGAACATATAATGTAGACTGTGCTGTGAATAGCTCTATGATGTAGGCTATTATCATGTACTTTAAAGTGCTTGAAATGCTGCATGTAGAGAGATAAAAAATGAAGGCCTGCAGTTAGGGAGCAATAAAAACTGAATCTGACTTGAATTTGATAAATGTTTTGATGGCCCAATGTAGTTACTGTAAATTCATGGTTATTCACACGTCTTCAGTCATGTAGTGGTTTAATATCTTATTGGCAAAAAGTAAGTCTACATTACAAAACTACATTAAGTCATTTTGATTGAACAGCATGACTGTTTCTAAAATAATTTGTCAGTAAACATTCATTCACTAAAATTTGTACATTTACATGTCATTTATATTCAGTCACTTAACATGCATCAAGTAGCAGCTTAGTAGCTGTAAATTTACAGCTAAAGATAAGCTTTTACATTACTCCCATCATAATTTGTTAATTTGATTAAATGTATTATTCATAATAGACAAACTGAATTACTCTTAGGCATGTAATTTGGATTTTTGGCCCCACCAGCAAGTCCTGGCCAATTAAGGGGTTGAATAAGACAACATGAAACAACATGACTGTTTCTAAAGTAATGCGTCACTAAAATACATTACACTAAATCAGTCACGACATCATTCACAAACAGGCCACTGGTTCCTAGTTGGTCTCATTAACTAATGGCACCCCATGAAAGAGCAAGAGCAGACTATCATGTTTCAGACAGGGAAGCCCATGTGTAGGGTGGGCTGTGGTGAGCTGTGGGGGCTCGTTTCTCCTGTTTACTTTGGGGTGGGAAAAGTTCGGAGTGTGTAAGTGTGGGAGTAGGAGGAGTGTGGATGTGGGTGTTCCTCTCAGCCCTTTCTTTTTTTAACTTTCCTTTACTTAGTGAGAGCAATGTCCATAAACCCCGCCTCCATCGTCATGCCCCCTCGCTGGTATATGCCCTTAAGGACAGTAAACTCCCGCACAGGTCATCCCAGTGACTACCCCACCTAAGTGGGGAGGGGGATAGGCCCACCTACATCTGCTCTCATATAAGCCCTTGCAGGCCATTTTATTCCTTTCCTCTGCTGTGTTATTCCAGACCTGACAGGCTGAGACAGAGAGGGGAGGCCTTTTGTGCCTGAAGATGTCTGTGGAAAATGAATCACAGGGACTAGCTGTGGGGGGAGGCAGGGGAGAGAAACACATCAGGCCAAAAAAGAAAGAAAAGAAAAAATGCCTTATATTCCTCTCATTTGTGAGGTGTTCATTCTTTTCAAACAGTTTTCATTGCTTTTAAAAATATGTAGTTGGAGTGGTTCCATAGACAATCCACTTGGTTTCTCAAAGAATTTTGAAGAGACCATGTACAAACCTAAAAAATGTTTTTTTAGCAGCTCAATTGAAAGCTAATTATTTAGCAACTTATTGATATTTCTTCTGTTTGAGTATGAATGTAGCAACACCATCAGCTGCTTCCTCCTGTACTGGAAATTCTAGTTCTTCTGTTTCTACACCTGTGAAGAACTGAGATTGGTCAAGGTGATCTCAGAAACCTGTGCAATGAAATCATGCACCGTGTATATTTAAAAAATCTCTATATGTTGGATCTCTTTCATTCCTCCAGAAGAATCAAAAGTATTACATTTTTGTGATGTAGGCCCTGGACAGGGCTGGTCATCAGAATCAGAATCTGAAAACTTTATTGATCCCATTGCTTATGGCTGCACAGTCACACAGAGACACAGAGACAAGAACAATATAAAACATGAAGCCTAAAATAAATATAATGTAATATAATGAAACATATGAATATCGCAAAGCCACAGCTATATAATGTGTTTTCTAAAACACAAATGGTAAAAGTAAACTAGAACACAGATTATGGCATTTTTACACATTCTTTAAATAATGTAATGAAACTTTACACATCCTTTACATCATGTAATAACATTTTACATATTCTTTAAATCATGGAATAAAATCTTGTCACATTAAAACACATTAAAGAGCATCAATTTCCTTCTTTTGGTTTTAAAATAAAGTAATAATGTAGTTTTGTTCATTCTTTTCAAGCAGTATTCTGCCCTTTTAAAAATAAATTGTTGGAGTGGTTTCATAGATAATCCACTTGGTTTCCCAAAGAATTTTGAAGAACCAGTTTTGCAAATGAGAACTTTTTGAAGTTGAAGTAAAGCTTCAATTCCAATCCAACGTTTCTCAGAAAAAAAAAACAAAAAAACTTTAGGGTACAGAGCACAAAACACTGTATTTTTCCTTCTTAATGAACTGGTTTAGTTGCAGCTGACTGTGGCTAACTCTTGCGTTGCTGAATTATGAAGGTTCTAGGCAGCACTGAGGTAAACATCTGAGCTGTGAATCATGCCATCTACTGGGGCAGCCAACCTAGAACGACCATCTCAGCTCACTATAAACGTTATGTTTGTCTGGGCTGCATTCTGCTGTCCTAAATTCTGACCAGTTCCCCCAATGAAGGAGGAGCTCTGCAGCATTTCAGGGTGCGGCTGCCAGAGTCCAAATCTCTTTGGCTCGCCTTGCATGTCATTAAGATTTTTCCCTCTCTTTATGGAGATGTGTACAGCAAGGAGCAGCACGGCTCTGAAAACCTTGCCTTGCATCTATAGCCACGTCATCTGCAACTAAAAAGAAAAAGAACATGTTGGAGAGAAAGCAAATGTTTGAGTTGGCCTGTTAATCAACTGGCTTCATTTCAACCGCTCAAAAGACAAAAAGACTTTGGAAGGAGTTTTTCAGAATAGAAATTAGTATCGGAGTTTCTATTCTATTAGAATAGAAATTAAATCAGAATTTGTTGTTGTATTGGTGTTTAATCACAACACACTTCATTCCACACAATTTACATCTACAACTTCTATAAGAAAAACACAGTTTAGTGCAATGCATGCGTGTACATGATCAGATGTGCTCCAGAAACTGCATTTTACCAGCACTGGCAAGGAAAGTGTTAAAAGGGAGGTCCTTAATGAGGGAAAAATAAGATAGGATGGAAATAGGAGAAAGAGAAAAGAGGAAAATGTGGAGGCATACCAGACATCTTGGAGGAAGCCCAGGCCTTGAAAATGGTTAAGGAGTTAAGGAGTCGTCTTTGGTCACCCTTCCCGCATTCAGTGCCTTTTCCTTCATGCTTCACAGAGTCATTCATGTAAATAACAGACAAGAACACTAGAAGCATCATTATAGTGCTTGGACTTTAGAAATCTGCAGAAGTGGCCACACTGCAGTGCAGACTTATAAAACTCTAGTAAACTAGAAGACTAAGGATATTTCTGCGTGTAACTGAGATTGTGTTACCCATAGAGAGGCTTGGCCCATCACTGTAAACTTTAAACTCTGAATTTAAAAAAATGAGGAACCCAGCGGTAGCGATGGGGTGGGAAAAAGGGGAATCAGTCAGTTCAGGTGGGCAAACTTGCTTAGAACTTTGTAGTGAATTATGTATTATTCCATTATTGTCTCCATTTGACACAAACTAATTCATTGCAAACACTGTATGTATGATTGTCACAACTTAATGTAGGTTAAGGACAACCTGAAATCAAAATGGAAGTTTTGTCTGGTCATATTAAACATCATACCAGTGGCTGTACATTAATATAAGATAAGATTAGTCTCACAAG
>JBBPCX010000147.1:15415108-15456680 GCA_037974365.1 Hydrocynus forskahlii | reverse complement strand
GCTTGCCCCCCCCCCCCCTCAAAATAAATGCAATAGCAATAATATATGCCAAAATAAAACAACTGCAGGCGGAGTGGAGGTTATTTTTGATTAGCTTTAGACTATCTTATAATAAAAACCAGCTCACTGGTGCCAGATCACAAAAGCACTGTATAATAATAATTATTTAATAATAAATAAATAATAATAACACATAAGTAACTATAATGTAAGAATATAGAAAATACTAATGTTGGAACTTAACAGTAATGTGTTGCACTAGTTCATGAGAAGAACGATTAATAATATCACCGCAATGCATTACGCTCAACATTGGTGTCACTTCCTAACAATATATGACTATGGTCAGAATACAGAATCTAAAATATATAAACCAACAAAGAAAACGTTCATTTATCTAAAACAAGTGTACAATGTTAAACACATCCACAAACACATATGGGTTTCTTACCCTTTTCTCTTTTCCTCCCAGGTTGACAGGTTAATTTATTCAGTTCCCACGGCTCTCACAGGGGTTTACCTTCGCAGCTGAACCACAAAGCACTGAGGTGTGAGGACACACTGCCAAGTTACACACAAATATTTTACTGGCAACCACTGTTTCCGAGTCTACACACATCAGATAAATTCCTATTTACCCAATAATCATTATGTATACTAAGCCATTCACAATTTTAGGATCATTGTTGACGTGTTTGTAATCAGTGTTTTGGGTAATATAAAATCATGTAGGAAGTGCAGTTCAATTTAATATGCCAATCCTGTGAAACTTTACATGTAATGGATAGGAAGCTAGGAATCAGGGTAACAGTATATTTATCATTTCAAACCTTCTTATTTTAACAGTTTATTGATGTTCCCATTACTTCAATTATTGTATAAAACACAATCTTGATCATTTTTATGTGTGTTCTCATGACCCAGCTTTTTTAGAGTAGAGCTGGGCTGAAATACTGATTTAATGACTTCAGCTGCTACTGCTGAGGCAGAGAAACACCTCGGCAGGTCACCAGTCCATCAAGGCATTCTCATCATTATTTTTAGGAAAAAAATTATTTGAATCACAGACGAATGATTTTAGGAAGAAGGTGTACTAGAACACATTTAGAAATTACAGCTTTCTATCCTGTCTACGTCTTTTGCATCTAAATGATATGATTGTTTTATGACACATTGTTATGCTGGAATGCATTGTCTTTAATTCTCCTTTATTTTGTAGCATTAAGCTATTTTTAGATTTGGCTATTACCTTAATTTGCTGTTGTAGACGCAATTAATGTTAAGGAATTCGCCCTCTTTATCTTGTAGTTCAGCTAAGAATTGGAAATGTTGCGAGCAGGAGACACCCTGCTGAGTTTTATTTTTTAGAAAGCTGTACTTAGTGCAGCATTTGTTTTCTATAAAGTAAAGAAGCAGTCATTAAGCACAACCACCAGCTGTAATGTTCACCTAGCTCTAAGTCTTCAGACAGTATACACCCCATCTCTTCAAGCTCTGACTGGAGACAATTTTGAAAAAATCCCATTTAACCTACAGGTCACAATATGCAGATATTCTAGCAATGTACTCCTAATTTCTTTATTAATTAAACAGAAATAACATGTATATCACTTCTGTGTGTGCTTTTTTTTTCTTGTTTGGAGGGTCTGACGGTTGTTTTATATGGACAGTATCCTAAAACATTAGCACTGCAATCCAAAAGCAAAGATTCAGCCTAGCTGCGGAGAAAGACAGGAAGGAAAGCTGCAGAAGGAAAGGACAAGGAATGAGAGAGAAAAACCAGGAGAGAGAATGAGAGCTCTTATATGCTGTTGACCATTTTCTTGGAAGAGATCACGTGGTCAACTTCAGTCAGTTTAACTGACCTTTAGGTCTCTGCAGGTCTAGAGTGAGAGATCTCTGCACCAGGCTCTGCTCGCTGCTCTGACCAGGCTCAAGGCACAGGATCACTCCATGGAAAGAGTGACAACATAGACAGGTGGCAGAGAGGAGGAATCTGCAGACCTCGTCTTTCATTACAGACACATCTCTCATGGAACGGTCAAATAAATAGTTGTGTTGGTAACAAATTAAGTGACTCCAAAACCAAACGCAAACTGTAAAGTTCAGGTTAAAATTCAGGTGGTCAGATCACCTAAATAGTTAGCTGGTACTAACTCACCATATTAAGTCTGTAAATATTGTTTCAAATGGTACATTTACTCTTGCCCATCCATAAGCTACAAAACAGCCCATTTTCAAATCATAGTTTATGTAATGTCACAAAAGCAACACATTTTAAATATATCTCCTCATTCTGGCTACAGCAGTTTAGCTTGGCCCGTTCATGCAACTATTCGCCAACAACATTAATGCTTAAAAATGGACTTTTGTTGGATTCCATGAAGACCTGGATTCATCAGAACACCCAGTAACTCACCTGGAGCTGTGATTGGTTGCCTGTCAGAAACACTATGATTGGTTATAGGCTCAATAGCATATTGCAGCCTTCTCTGACAAAGCTGCCTAGCCTTTGTTTTCTAATGATAATAATAATAATATAATAATAAAATATAATAATGAAGTCGAAGATTAAGCAAAAATATGCACAATCTTCCTTTTAGCCTAGATGTAGTCAGTCAAGGCTTGGTGTTTGAACTGTATCCAAACCTTTGGCTAGGTGTACATAATGGTATGTTGAGCAAAGAAACCACTGAGACAATAGTATCTGAGCTAACTCAAACAAAACTTAAACTGGTTTGGGATTTACAATGCTAAGTAGTTATACAATGCTACAAAGTTTGTACAGCTCCAAACTGGGGTCTATATTAGCAACATCTTGGCTGACTGACTACATCTGAGATAAGGGAAAATGTGTTAAATACGAAACAAATTTGACTGCCTTTGAAATATCTGACAGTAAATGCCGAACAGCCAAATAACCTCTAACATTTACAAGAGATTTATCTGTAGCAATTACCCAGCAAGTCAACTCTGCTGCTATATGAAATGAGTTTCTGTGGCCAAGCAGCTGCACAAAAACCTAAAATCTCCATGCACGATGTCGGTGTGGCTGGAGTGGTTTAAAGCATGCTGCCACTGAACTCTGAAGCAGTGGAAATGTGTTCTTTAGAGAGATGAATCACACTGTACTATCTGACAGTCTAATGGATGAATGTAGGCTTGGAGGATGAAAGAGAATGCTACCTCCCAGAATGCCAACACTACAGTTTTGTGAAGGAGGGTAAATGGTTTGGGGCTGTTTCTCAGGGTATGAGACACAGGATTTTAGACAATTATATGCTTCCAACTTTGTGTTAACTGTTTAAGGAAGGCCCTTTCCTGTTCCGGGACAACCTTGCATCTGTGCATAAAGTGGGGTCCATAAAGAAATGGTTTGACTTAGGGACGTCTTCCCCAAGTTACCTAAGTCAGCAGTGGACAACTGGATGAATTTCCACCTGTGCCCTTTGCATAGTGTGCTGTGTGTAGCCTGAAGCAAAGGTTTACAGCTTTAGCACAGGCTCAGGCTAAGTTTAAAAGCAGCCAGCCATCAAATTGCCAGTAAAGTGGAGATTTGTTAGGCTGGTGGAAGTCTCATTGCTAACAGGTGACAGACACAGAGGATTCTTCTTCTGAGACACTTCCTCTGGGAGGAATCAATGACTTGACGTCTTCTATTCTTACACAAGACAGAAAAGTACAAACATTTCAAAATCTACACATCACATACACTGTACATAAATGAAAATGAACACATCTAAAATGTTAAATGAATAAATAGATCTTTGCACTTTCGTCTGGAATGAGAAGCTAGCTCCATTTCCTACCTCTGAAATGTGGAAAAGAAGTCTGGGGGACTCATTTGCTCTCTGTGACTTTGGCAGTTGTCACAGCTATAAAAGAAGACTCAAACCATTTCTGCTAAACCTGACAAATATGCCTTCTGCATTCTCTCCTGATCTATAATTGAAAGAAATACATTCAAGAGACTTTTTCCCCAGAACAGAGATTTGATCTTATTTATTTGGATCACACCTGCCTTTTTAAATAGTATTCTTATATATAACTTCTCTGTATGTAAACTAGGCCTGCACAAAAATGGGATGCATAGATATTCTAAGATATTCAGCAAGAATATATTTATTTGCTAATGGGAAAGACATGTCTGAGCATATTTTTGCGGGGTGGGCGGTAGGGTTTGGGGTAATTTGAAAGGGCCAGTTGCCCTATTTTGCCAATATTTTGAATAATAAAAGTTTTCTGCATAAACATACATTAAAAGTTAGGCATGTTTATACTTCTTCTGTAAGGTTACTTTTGGAATTTTTTCAACAGTGATGATGATCTACCAAGAGATTTTGCTGCTCATAACAAAACTTTTCTTTGTCTCATGTGAAAACATCATGTTCTTATTTGGAAATTACTGAAGGTTGACATGTTTCTTCTAAACCTTCCCATAAGAAAAATAAAATCTCTTTAACAACCTTATGGATGGTAAACCTGTCTAACTTTGGTATAAATTGTTTGAATTTGATCATTATTAGAAATGTATGATGTACAGGCTCATTTATAAGCCAGCCAGGTTTCCTTTTGGATCTTATGGTTTATCTCAAGATCGAATTATTTGAGACAAATGAAAATCAGTGTAGTGAGAGAAAAAAAAGAGCATTTTAAGATATTGGATACAGCTGAGATTATTTTATTTTTTTTATTGCATTAATTTAGCAGACGCTTTTATTCAAAGCGACTTACAATATGAGGAAACATTCAAGTTTCAGGGCTGTGTGAGAACCAGGCGAGTGCTAGGGTGCTAAATCTATACATAAGAATTACAAGAAGGTTAATTATATACATGAGAGGAGATGCTCTCTGAACAGTCTTCAGGTTTTTGAAGTTAGAGAGAGATAAAAGGAAGGCTCTTTCTCAGGAGCTGATTTTTTACTGATGTAAAACTGACTTCAAATTGTATCTAGGAGAAAAAGACTGGGCTAGGAAGAGATCTTATTTTGAACTGTCCATTCCTTTGTGGAGGGGAATCCTCAGGGCTGTGTCATTCATGTCATTCACAAGTTATTGTATACTGAGTAGTATCTTCTTTGTAAGAAACGATAAGAAATGAGGGATAAGGTTGTTTGACCTGGGTTTTTTAACCTGGGTTTTTTCTGTGGTAACGAGGTAGATATAGTCAGTCGAGCTCTCTCGTTGGTTAGCCCTTTTAATGTTTAAATATACAATATTTTGTGTGAAAAAACACTCTAGACCTGGAAGTTCTATATAAACTTCACTCTAAAGAATTTCAACATGCAAAGTAAGTGTATGCTAATATGCCTGTATCTAATATGCCTGTAAGCATTAGCTTAGTGCTACCATACCATGGATAAACAGCCCGTTTCCAGTGATAGTATCAGAAGATCGGGCTACATCAAAAACCTTATTGGGGCTCTAGCACAGTTTTGACTGAAAGACTATTAAATATTCATGGTGTGCTACATATACTTGTTTTAAATATTCTTCTGAACGTCTGATCTAATTATCTGATCTTTAAAATGATTCTTCTCACTCATTACCAAAACGGGTCTTCAAGGAACGATCCACTAAAAAGTTCCTTAGGGAACCAAACGTAGATCTTTGGCATTTCTCAAAAGAACCCTTCCTAACTGCTTTATTTTTGAGAGTGTGCATTACAAGAGCACAATACTTTGAGCAATCCAGCATTGGAGTATGTCCCACACACAGCAGGGGTCATCAGGGGTCAGCACTAAGAGCCGCAGGGGTGGATGTGGGGGTAGGGGGCAAAGAGCTGAGATAGTAGAGTGCCAAGGTGGAAAGGAGTTCAGCACAGTCCCCAAAACAGTCCTGATTCAAAAATGCTTTTTGAGTAGAAGGATTTCCAAAGTGAATCTTCTATAGGTATTCTAAAGACACGAATATATTCAGGAGCAAGAAGCAGAACTGCTCATCTTAAATGTTAAACTGGAGCTCTGAATTTGCAAATACCACTGTGGAATGTGAAGCTGAGATCGCCAGGCAATAACTTTTTCCATACTGGAAAAATCAAACAGACCAGTCCCTCCTCAATCTGGACGAGTCACTAAGAATGTTCTTGTAACCCACTTTCCTCAGGAGGAGATAAATCAGGGGGGAGGAGCATGGGTCTTGGGTTTCCATCACTGATATTAATATTCATGATTACATTTTTCTTCCTCTACATTTTAGCTGAGGGAGGACCTGTCATTTTAAAAGACTGTTGAAGCAGCCAATAACCCGAGGCCTGTGAGTCACTGTGCTTTCTTGCAGGACTTTCATGTTTCCAACACTCCTGGGTGCCGCTTTAGAGAATGCACGCAAAGTTATGTGTTTACCAAGTGATTTACAAATGCTTGCTGAAAATAGCAAGAAAAGTTATAATGAGGAACATGTTTTTTTAACTGTTTTACAATTTTGCCTTTGCATTAAATCTGGAGTATAGATTCTTGTAGTTTGCTCACAAAGCTACAGACAAAGAAAAGGTTTAGTTCTATCCCATCCACAGGCTCATAGTGAGTTTCCCAGATGTGTAATGATATACTGCAGCAAACCTGACTTTTGCCAGAGAGAGAGAGAGGGAGAGAGAGAGAAAGAGAGAGAAAGAGAGAGCGAGAGAGAGAGAGAGAGAGAGAGAGAAAGAGAGAGTTCCAGACAGCTGGACTCACTTAAACTATTCCTCATGTGTGTAGCTCTATGGAAAAGATTTGAGCATTCAGCTTCACACAGAGAGTCTTTAACCATTTAATGGCACATCCTTTGCTAAGTTATACCCCTGTTTGTGTCTCTGTCTATAAAGCTTTTAATACAAGTTTCAAGACAAAACATATGTTGTAATCAAGCTGAACTCACCAAGTAGCTATAATGAGCTAAAATGGCAGCTTAATGATTCCATGCCAGCTCACCAGATAGGTCCTGTCATGGATTTCCATGAAAAGAAAAAACTGTCCTGCACTGAAAGATTTCATTTGAAAGACATTTGAAAGAGTCCTCATGCTCTGACATACAAACTATACTCAATTTGTCATTTTTTATCATTTACTATTTCGGGAGGGGGTACATTTTGGTAGAAAAATGTAAACATAACAGTGGTAAACATGGTAACTTTTGAAAAGTACATCAGTGGGGTTGTTCAAGGCTACTTACTGGGCCCTACTAGGTTAATTTGAAGTTTTTTGTACTTTTCAAAAAAATGATCTTCAGTAATGTATAACAAATCTTGTTTTTCTTAGTTGTAATTGCCAGAGCTCTTCTCTGCTAGAATTAACCCTCCTATTGTGTTCCGGTCAAATCTGACCGCTTTTCAAATTTTCTCTCTAGAAAATGCAGTTAATTTCATCCATCGGTTTGTCGTAAGGTTCCATGACTTTGTTTACACAAGGCAATGGAATGCATAAAAAATAGTTGAGAATTTTTATTACATTTTGTGTGTTTTATTGAACTTAGGGACACTCATGGTGTTCCCAGTCAAAAATGACCAGTCATTAGAAATTAATTAGTAAGGCTGTATGATGTAGCAGATTTCAATTTAACAGGCTTTAAGAATTTAACATTGCACGACAGCACTATGTTTATCTCAGGAGACTGGGAGGAGAAATTAAAATTCACTGATTTCCTAAACTGTACACTCCCTGCCACACTGCTAATTGAATCAATCAAGTTACATAGATAAGTTTGTTAAATGCAGCCCTGTGAACTGTATTGCCCCCCACCATCCCCTCAGGTGCCGCCCTAGTGTACCCATACCTACCCTTACTAAAGCATTGTCACATGGTTAGTGGATAATTCGTCGATTTGTTTGACCAGTTGCACTCATAGACAATCTAACAATAGTCACCACATTTTGTTAAAAAATTTCACAAGTGTAACTGTGCAAGTTCTGGATGTGCACCAGGGCTGAGTGTGTGTGAGCTCTTTTTTTATTTGTGACAAACTTAATTCTGTTTGGTAAACATAAACAAAGTTAGAAACTGATGCCTACAACGCACTCCAAAAAAGTGTGGCAACATGAGACTGAAAAGGTTATACAACTAACTTTCTGGAAGGCTCCTCAATCAGCAGATTAACAGGTTATACCCATCAAGACTGGGTATAAAAGGAGCATCCACGGGGCTCGGTCTCGAGCATCCACGGGGCTGGGCTAGGTCACTACTTTGTGCTGATCGTCGCGAGAGAATTTTCTATTAATTGAAAAACAATGTTTCTCAGCACAAAATAGCAAAGAATTTAGGTCTGTCTTGGGCTCGCGAGTACCTTGGGAAATCATTGTTACTGAACCAATTAAGAAATATTTTATGCAAAGAGGAAGCCACACATCAGTTCTGTGCAGAAAGACCTCTGAGCTCTCTGGGTGGACCAAAAGACAATGGAAATGACAAAGACCAAACAGACTGTTATCTACAAAAGGTGCGAAAACCATCTGTGATGGAATGGGGGATTTGTATGTACAAATGTGGACAAATGTACTGGGACAAACCTGTTTTTCAGGGTTTGGTCTAAGCCCCTTACTTCCAGTGAAGTCCAATCTTAATGCTACAGCATAGCAAGACATTTTGAACAACGCCATGCTTCCAACTATGTGGACACAGTTTGGGGAAGAACCTTTTCTATTCCAGCATGACTGTGACCCAGTGCACAAAACGAGGTCCATAAAAACATGGTTAGATGAGTTTGGTGTGGACGAACTTGACTGACCTCAACATCATCCAATACCTTTAGGATGAACTGGAACGAAGATTGTGAGCCAGGCCTTCTCGAAATCTTTCCAAGATTTTGGATAGTTTCTGTTGAAGTTTCTGTCCATTCATTTCAGCGGCTGGTAGAGGTGACTGTTATGGTTGCAAGGGGGGGTGGGGGGGGCAACTCCATATTAAAATGTATGTATTTGAATGCAATGTCATTAAAGTCTCTGTTGGTGTAATGGTCAGGCGTTCCAATACTTTTGTTCATATGGTGTATGTGAAGGCACCACTAATTCAGAGACTTACACTAGAATTTTAAAGAGACATATACTCCCATTAAGACATCGTCTTTTCCTGGGAACAGAACTGTATATTTCAGTAGGACAACGGCAGGCCTCATTCTGCCCAAATTACAAAAGCATGGACATAGACATAGAGTGTGTGTGCTTAACGGGCTGGTGTCCGCTGCAACATGAAAAGGAGAATCAGAAAACAACAACCACAGACTGTTGAGCAGCTCAAGTCTCGTATACTGCAAGAATACTGCGAGAAGTGTAATTAAAAGAAAAGGTGATGTGACCCAGTGGTAAACTTGCCTCTGTACCACCTCTTTGGTGTGTGTTGCAGGTATCAGTTTCTAAATTTGTTTACTACATAGAATTAAGTTTGTCAGTGAAAGCTTCTTTTCTTTGTCCTTTTGCTTGCTAAATAACGCTTCAGGTGAATTACCAAATTCCAGATTTTAATCTTTATTGCTTTTTTGGGAATGGGGTTTGTAAATGATTTTGAATAAATATACATTTATTTAACAGCTTATGGTAGTTTAAATTTACTTAAGCACACAAAAAAAGAATCTTGGTACCTTACTTCAAGAAGATGTTTATATAGTGCACTTGCATTTTTACTTGAGTAATTAATTAGTAATAGTAGTACTGCTTTCGCTCATTTACAGAATTGCATACTGCTCGCCACTGCCTGTGTTACTCAGTGGCCACAGGGATAAATTTCCCTTTCATAAACTCTGTAAAACCACTTGGCATAAAGGTGACGGGATGGGATCTACAGTAATTCTTGTCAAAGCACAGATTTCTTTTAACTTAAATTTCAAATGTATCTATGATCACTGCAGACTGTGAACTGTTCCTTTTGCTGGACAAATCCAAGCTGCGACTAAAGGGTATTATATGCTAGGTCTTTTCTCTAAAACCACGGGCAGAGCTATCCACCAATTTGCCTTACTGTGTACTCCGGTGACATTGTGTGGGGATATTTTTGTGCCTTTTATTATGCGTTTGCTGACCAGACTGTGAGTCATGTGGACGGTGAGGAAAACTAACTATGTGTTAGGCAGAGCCAGTGCAGATTTTTTTTTTTATGTGAAATAGATTTCTCACTGCTCTCTCAGACTGAGCATGTATACTGTTTTTGGATGATAATCCGTGAACTCTGTTATGATCCAATAATGATAAGGCATAGCTGAAGTGGTAATTGTCTTTCACAGCGCTAAAAACTCACACAGGCCTCGTTCAAACAGGCAGCTCAAATCTGCATAGCTGTCTAATTTGAGCAGGATTTTCGTCAGTCTGAACAAAATCTTTTCTTTTCTTTCACCAATGAGATCACATTAAAAGGTGATCTGAATCAGATTTCTGGACATGGAAGGCTGTTTGACCAATCAGATTGGATTTAATGTGTTTTTCTTATCATTCATGTGTGGTGGTTCTTGATACCAAAATGTACTGAACATCAGATACAACTTATACATAGAGAACTGAAGGCTTTAACAGACATTTAGGTTACATATGTTCCTATGTATGCTGCATTTGTACACTGACTTTCATAAAGATCTGAATTGTAGACCTGTCTCTGAATATTTAAGGTAGACTCTGTTAGCCTTTTGACCAGGTCATCCTGCTCTCATCTCGGGTTCTGTTCAAATTAAAAGTAAAGTAAAAAGTAAAGTTGCTAAAAAGGTCGAAACCGTTGTGAAACATAGTACAACCTTTCTGATTATAATTCTTGAGGAACAATAATACCACACACCCAAAGCCAAGCATAACTATGGCCGGTTTGCAAGGTCTCTTGTATCATGAAATATGAACACTCAAGTCCAAAAATCCGTTTTAAGACACTAATCCGAACTGCCCTGCTGTGTGAACAAAGCCTAAGAGATCAAAAACTGATGGCTTTGACTAGTAGTTCCTCTGTCACACCAGTCATTTGGGTGTCCAGACTACATCTCCATTTAAATCTCTATGTTCCCTCCATGCTTATTGACTGATTTTTATACATCGCAGCCCCTTCCCCCTGATCCTCAGGGCAGAAGCTCTGTAGAGCCCCACCCACTCACTTCTGCAGGGCTTTAAAGAGGAGTAAATGAAATGGCCGGCAGATGTACTAGTCCCCGACACACTTTAGACCGAGAGTTGGATCCTTTAAAGAAAACGATTCCTCTTTAAAGATGCTGTTTTTACTGGTTTTACTGATGTTTCCTGTGTCACAAATATAGGCTCAGGAGGGAACACCAGCGGTCATCACATTCTGGTGTGTGCTCAGGCCTGTTCGCTTAAGGACAGAATTCTTTTAAGCAACCGCTTGGTGCCTGTTGAGTGCTGTATTCCACACTACCACACGCATTACTGTAGAGCAGCTGCACGACACATGTTTCAAAGCTTGAATCAAGTAAAAATGAAGCATTTTCAGAGACTGAAAACTAGTTCTGTGGATAATCTTTACAGGCAGATTTAGTCTAGGCCTTTCTGGTACAAGATTTTTTCCCCTTCTTTTTCATATGGAAAGTTCATCACCGCTGAGCCCAGAGTAAGGAAAAAAAGGATATGTGGCTGGGGCACAGCCTGTAATTTACAAACCTCAGTCTGCCTTCTCCCTCTTTTTCTCTCTCAGTCTTTCTGTGTGTGTGTGTGTGTGTGTGTGTGTGTGTGTGTGTGTGTGTGTGTGTGTGCGTGTGTGTGTGCGTGCTCACCTCAGTCAGTGAAATGAGCTGTTCATTATGGGAGTGGATGCTCCTCCTCTGTAATGACCCTCTCTCTACTGCTCGGTCTTTTACACATTAAAACCTATAGACTCCTGCAGTGAACGTGCAGCTCTTGTCTGTCATCATCTATAGACTCTTCAGTTCAACTACAAGGCCTGAGGAAAGCAAACTGTGGCTGACCTTTGGAAATGTGACACATCAACACTACAGGATGTAAAATCAACAATATGTTTTGATCATTTTTTTTTAGTTTAGGAATTAAATTGTCATGAATCACATTGTTTTGTGGAGTATTAACACACAGTTTAATTGTGTAGAGTATTGGAAAAAGGCCATTATGGTAACAATTCACAATTCAAGGCAATTTTCTGAAGTGAAATCACATCAGAATTGACTAAACTATCCTTTATGACAACTTAGGCTTGTTGGAATAAGACTGTATAAATGCTGAAGTGTTACAGATATTGGCTTTCACTGAAATGTGTCCACGGTTATCATATTTCAAACCTACTGTGTTGTATTAGCAGAATTTTCTAAACTGGATAAAATCTCCTCGGGCAGCAACTTCTGCACCAAAGGGGCATGAAAGAGCAATAAAGCTCATAGGACCCAAACATAACCAACTTGTTCTTTTCCCTTATCTTTAATAATATAAAAAGTACAGGGAATAGCAGGGCTATATAAAAGACAAGTATTACACATGCTGACCATGAGGACACTTGGACAGTGTGAGGGCAAAAGGTCAGAGTTCAAGCCTGGGGTTGCAACTCTGTAATGGCAGCCCTCTCAGAATGGTGAAACAAAAATTCTGATCACCGAATAAGTCTAGGCAAAGCAAATCTTTGTTTAATCCACTATGTACAGTTCTTTTCCACATTGTACGTACAATGTTGTTTTCCCAGCTCAGTGGACTCGATTAAGTTAAGTGATCAGTTAAATCACTGCTCTGGATGCTGACAGCAGGAGAGAGCTCACACTGGTTACCTTCACATGGTTCATTAAAGATGCCTTGCTTGGGTGTGTCTCCTACATCCCCAGTGCGGACAGGAGTCCAGGCCATCTGCCCAGGGATAAGCACCAATTCTACCAGCCTGGGAGGTCTGCTAGAGGCGGTTACAGCCTTTTCCCTGCACTGAGCATTACTGAAGTCTCTACACTGCCAGCCAGGCTTTGCATTTCAAGAGATTTTATGCAGTGAAACTAAATAATCTGTAGAGTCTGTAACACACATCTGTACATAGAGACATCTATTGCACCTAATACAGTACTCCAGATATTTCTCCACAAAATATTTCAAGTTTATTACCTTAAAGAGTCCATGTTATGAAAAAAATGCTCACTTTTTAAAAACTTTAATGTGGTTAATAAGCTGTTAAAATTTCAAAACGTACAATTCGCTCCCCTTTCCATACAGTGCATATATTTAATTTAAGTCACAGCAACCCATTTTGAATTCACTGAAAAGCGGTGCATTGACATATATCCATATCATCTCATGGTAAATTAACTCTGCTGATTCATGCTGAAGTGCGTCAGCCCGGACTGTGTAATAGAATGATGCACACTACAGGCCATCAATCAGTACAGAGACCATTTACAAATAGCATGTCTTAAAGGCATAGTAACAAAAGCAGCCAGTTTAAATGAAAGGAATAAAAAAGGTTAGACAATGGTCATGTAATATGAATTAGGAATGTTTTTTATTTCTGCAGAAAAGCACATAAATGTTATAACTAGACCTCAGTGGACCAAAATAAAACATAACAAACTTGCAGGACATGTCCTATCATGAAATGAAGTTCCTGCGTTTACTCCCAATACCCTAAAGCAGCTACAGTGTGTGAAGTTTCTCTTGGGTTAGGTTGTACAACTTGCAAAAACTGTTAAATGACACTTTTTCAAGACCATATCTTAGGTTTGCAGTACTTTTCAGTTTAACACAGCTGGACAATGTGTACTTTCAATTGTTCAGATCTAATTATCATAAACATTGATGTATGTTTGTGAAATGTATTTACTTATTTATTTATATAGCTATTTCTTTTATTGCTTATTTGACTTAATTTTTAAAAAATCTGGTTCAAATTCAGCTTAAAGGTGTGTACAAATCTATCAAACATAGTCTAAAGATGTGTGAATACTGTCTCTCGGTTGGTTCTTCCAGTCTTGTCGCTCGTCTGTGACTGCATTAGAAGCTTGTTGAGATGTTTCGCACTGGTATGAGGTTCTAGATGTGATCATGTAGCAGCTGGTTGGCAGGTGTAGCGTACGTAAACTCTGACATGAACCGCTCGTCCCTCGTGTTCCGTGTGTCTGGGGGTGTGGAGTAACCTGAGACGCTGAAACAGAGGCTGCTGTGAGACTTTTCCCCACCAACCAGAGCCCAGCACATCTGGAACACGACGACATGCAGCCTTAGCAAAGCCATGCACAGTCTGGAGATTTTGAGGAGAGAAAAAGAAAGCCATGCAAAATGGCTGACAAAAAGGACCGTTACCAGCATGCAATGCTTTATTTAGCACCATTGTAACTGCACAGTGAGGGGGGGCTGTATTGGGTAAAACAGATGGAGAACTTTTGCAGGCTTCTCTACTTTCCAACCAGTATAGCTTTAGCATGAACATTGTTTTGAAAAAAAAAACTTTGTGCAGATCCCTCAAAAGGTTTCAATAAGGTCCAGGTTGCCCGAAACATTTAATGATGTTTCTCCTTATTCTTCATGCATCATCGGATGCATTTTTTGGCACAAACTCTTGTTCTGCTATTTCAACTTTCCAAAGTTTCAGCCAGAATGTACTGAACTTACTTCAGTACATTCTGCGCGTTGCAATTTGAAGTCTGTTCTGTTTCGAGTCAAGTCTTTTCAGTTTCATGATTTTGATTGGTTACATTCACTCTTTGACTTTTTGAGAACCAAAGGTTCTCCCAGCTCTTAAAATAAACATGCAGAAAATGGTTCTTTGCTTGAGGCCGCAGAGGAACCACTTCTGTTTCCCTAAAGAACCTTCCGATGGATGGTTCTATTAAATAAACATTTTTGTAAAGGAGGAAATTTTTAAAGAATGTTTTCATTGAATGAATTTTACTTTTAAATTGGTCTTCACACTCACACACTTCAATTTCAGAATTGTCCTTTAGGGAATGAATATGCTTCTTATATGCTTAAATTTTCACTGATTTAGTCTTAACCACCTGTAACCTGGAGCTCTCCTGCTACTTGATGGCTCAGTCTGGGATGAGAGACAACATCAAAACCTGGAACCTCCTCCATTTTGCCATCTTATCCACCCAGTGAGGTCTAGGAGAAACAGCTATGGCATCACTGGGATTTGTACTCAAGTCTAAGTAGTATTTGTCAGTTCTGCCATAAACACCCTTTTAAAAGAGTCTCTCTTCTCACATAGACATTTAGTGCATGCTTGAAGATCCATTAAATGTCAAGACTAGGTCTTGTAATAGTGTTATAAGGGACTCTTTATGGAATGTTTAAGCATCTTTGTTACACCTTTAAATCAAGGTTTTAAACCTTTGGGACACAAAAGTCTCACACAGCAGCCCAGCTATTGACATAAGGCGTTGTTCCTTTAAATTAGTGTTTTGCCCCATCTTTGTTTTGGAATCTGGTTCTTCAACTAGTGTTTTTAGTTTCAGGTCTCTTTGAATGGCATTTTAATACTAGTGTGGATACATACCTCTGGGTATTTCCCATAAGAGTTGTATGTGTGTATATTCATATTTAAAAGGCTTCAGTTGTTCAGCTTTGGATAATGCGGTGAAGTTTGCAAGCCACGTTCATGTTCATGGAGCTCTGGGGGTGAAGCTAACTTTGCAAATGGATCCATGTGGAGGAGGTGATTGACACCAGCACTGTCCAACTGCAGCCCATCCTGACTGTGCTGATTTGAGTGTTCTGTAGAACATGATGCAGAGCTGGGCTGCTTGGCCATCTTTGAAACACATTTCCTCTTACATGCTCCTCCCCTTTAATGCTCTCCCTGCTTTGACTGCAGGCAAGTTGTCTGGATATTCCAGCAGTGACTAATATTTTTCTGGCGCACTGAGGAGAAGCCCAATGGAAAAAGAATAGGTCCGGCGCCATTTTGGGGAAACTTGTTTTCCTTCAGGTAACTTTCTTTAGCACCAGTGAAGCTGCTGTTAAAGCAAAAAAGTGTAAAAGCTCTTTTAACACATGAGGTTTTTTTCATGCTACCAAGACAATATGATTACAGTGCTGAAGATTACCAAGAATCAACAAAGCAAGACTGTTCCTCCTTTGTGTGTGTCCTCATGCTGTGTTGAGAAGCTAGTTAAGCACTCCGAGTCCATGAACCTTCCCATCCCATCCAATTAACCAATGAAACAGCTGGTGGGCTCAAGCAGTCTTCTGCACTTCATAAAAGCACTGCAGTTACGAGTTCATAATGGCCAACAAGCCCAGCATTTTCCTGTATCTACAGTGGGCCGTATTCCATTAAGACAGGGGTCTAAAGGTGTTTTTCCTGAAACAGTCAAAAAACAACGTAAAGAATGCAAGCACAGAGATTGGAAATGGTGCATATAACACTGACATATCTTCAGCATCCAAGCAAAACCATTTTTCTTCTTTTTATGTTTCTACTTCATTTGACCTCAGTGGCTGTCCATTACATTGTGTGAAACCAATGCTCTTTCCATTAACTTACATTAGTAAAGAAAATATTAAAGAATATAAAAGTAAAGAATTTTCCATGCCTCCTAAAATACTCTTTTGACAGCAGTGACATGTAATTGTGTCCTTTTAAAAAAAAAGAAAAATGGGATGCAGTAAAATTCACAGTGATAGAGACAGACAACACCCACTATCAGACCAAGAGAGTGTATACTTAGAGCCCAAACCTTAAGCTCAGCTTAGCTTAACTGTCTTTATTTGGATCAACAAAGGAAATAGGTTCACTAAGTCCATGTGCTACTGCATAGCTTCAAAGCAAATGTGCCACATTCAGATATGATGCACTGGCTCATATGCATATATGCAGCTTTTGCAGGGGTTCTGAATTTGGTGAAGTATTTTTTCTTTCAGTATTTCTGCCTCTGAGTGAACACTGAATGAGAAGGGACTTTTTTATGAGCAGGCTTTTAAAACAAAGCAGGGGATGCTACAAATCTTTCTGACAGTAACCCTGAAACATGCTTGTTGTGAGTATGTGCAGTTGTACATTCTGCAGAGGCCCAAGTGGTGGAGTGTGAATGCGGAGGACATGTCTGGTCCTGTGGCCTGCCAGAAGCTCTGGTCTGCTCTGCAGCTGAGTGTAACCGCGTTCTTTTTACCTGCCTTTAATCCCTAAACCCAACCAACGTCAAGAGCTCTTTATGTGCATACCAGGGCTATACTGCATGGAGGTCTGAGGAGGTTTAGGCAGCAGATGAGAACGGAGAATGCACTTAAACTTAGGGAAGCATGCTTTCCTTGTACATAAAGCCAAGGTAAATTGCAAAATCCTCAGTATCAAACACCTATAAGGCTGCAGTGTTTATTACACGTCTGTACTATAGGTGTTTGACAAAGTTTGCCAAAGAAATAAATAAAAAAACAATAAAAAATCCTACAGCGCAAATGCATTCAGAGGATGGTCCCTGATTAAGCCCCTCGTCTCCATCGGGAGACCCCACACGGGACTATCCCGTCCCTGCTGCGGCTCGCCCCCGCGTAAAATGCGTAAAAGCGCATGCCTGTGCCACCCTGGAGCCCAGTGTCCAGCCGAGCCCCTGCAGGGCCCGTCCCGAAGCGAGAGCAGCGCCGGGTCAGTGTGTGTGTGTGTGTACTGGGTCTGGGAGACCAAGTACAGCTTTAAAAGCTCGACAATGTCCACGTCCTCAAAAGAATGGATCTCATTAAAACGCTGCATTCGTCATCACGGCCGGAGAGGAGCTGCCAAAAGTGTGAGGGAGTAGGCAGGCAGGAGAGAGGGAGTGCAGGAGCAGCCTGAGAGTCAGATAGAGTTTCTGAGCTCTGATTGGTCCAGGGGCTGACTTTTGACACGCAGTCAAGGGAACCTCCTGCCATATAAATAGGGCCGATTGGACTTTATTATTCTAGCATCACGGCAGCAGGTTCCTGCTCAGTTTGGAGTTACGTGTCACCACAACTGTATGCCTGCTTGAAAGTAGCTAAACCAGGCACTGCGGCACAAGGAGTCTGCATGTCGGCCTAGACATGCTCAGCTTTGTGGATACCCGGATTCTGTTGCTGCTTGCAGTGACTTCATACCTAGCATCATGCCAATGTAAGTTTATCATATGCTCTTTCTGTGTGTCTCTCTTACCCAAAAGGACGCTGAGGATTTTCTGCTGCGCGCCTTTGCCTCGGTTCTGGCTGAAGGACAGCTAAAAAAGCCCGTCTGAGGGACTTTATCTGCTATAGAAAAAAAATCCAGAGGATTCTTTACGCTTTTAAAGGGATTCTTCTTGTGTTTTCTTATCCATGGATATATTTCATCACATGCATTTTGTGAAATGAAGAAGAGTCAGTTAGTTTAAAAGGGGCATTACTGAAAGGAAGTTGAGAAGCCCACTCTGCTGCTTTAAACAGAACAGAAAAGAGAAAAAGAACTTAGCTAAAATCTTTAAAAGTTAAGTTTGGGCGTTGCACTCACATCTTTTGTCCCAGGCTGAGCCAGACTGAGCGGCTCTGAAAGGTAGTGAAGCGCCCCCTGCTGGAGGCAGGCGGTCAGAGCCTGTTTTGGCAGCACATTCAGGATAACTTGCCTTTTTATTAGAGTGGCTTGCTTTGCTTTGATTCTGACGTGAATGTGCAATTTGTTAAAGGCATATCAGAAAAATATCAGAATGTGCAAGTACATTTGGTATCAAATTGACAAATGTTAAGTCTCTTGCAAGATTCTTTGGTATCAAATGAAAAAAATCTTAAGACTCTTGCAAGTTTCTTTAGTATTAAATGAACAAATTTTCGTTCTCGCACAAGCAGCACTTCTAAAAAGTGCTGTCAGGGTAAAAGTGGTTGCAGGTTTTGTTTGCACTGTTGGAGCTAGAGTAGTTTAAAATCTTCTCTAAATTTCTCCAGTGCGGACTGAATTAGAACTGATTTTCCGCAGACAACTTCAAAAACGCGCAAAGGCGCCATCTAGTGGAAATAAAATTACATGACAACAAAAAGGCGAGACGAGGCGTGTAGCCCAATTAACCCTTTCCAGAGAGGCATGAGATCACTGGGGCCACTCTGGGGTCCCAGGCACACGTAGGCTGACCGGAAGGCCTAAGAGGTCTAGACACACGAGAGGCACTTGAAAACACTCGCACATACAGTTCAGTACTTTATCATGCATTTTTACACATTTCTACTATATCAACATGTATTATTATTATTATTATTATTATTATTATTAATATTATTATTGTTAACATTATCATTATTATTATTTTATTATTATTATTATTATTTTGTTATTATTACTGATAACATCAATGTAATATATATGTAATAACATACTAATAATAACAACAACAACAATAATAATAATAGCAATAACACTAATAATTGTAGTATTTTGCAGCACGTATAATGCTGTAAATGGAACAATATTTTGGATATATGTCATTAATGGAATGCTGCTATTATTAATACACTGAGATTGAATCATACTTGTATTATGATGAGTATGTGTGGTCAGTCACTTTTTTATTCAATTTAGCATTACTGTGCAACATTCCTTAGAAGCAGGTGTTTTTCTATTTAAACACTAATTTACTTCATACATTACTGTAAACATGCATTTCAGACATGCTACAATTAGACAGAATCACAATCTCTCAGGTGTTGCCTAGAAAGTCTGTAACAGCAAAACCATCATCAGTTCTTAGATGGAAATACAATTTGTAAGAAATTCAAACACTGAAGCAATATTAAGCTTGACACTTGTATTGTACAGTTCACTATAAGCATTAGTGGATAAATGAGGTGAAGCATGACTCACGTGATCTTGAGGGGTTTGCTGTGTTTACACTCTATAGTCCCTTGAGCGTGGATTAAAGTTGTTGTTGTTTCATGTTTGTTACCAGAACATATTTGAGCATTGTTCAGTTGAAAATTTCTAACTGAGCCTCTCTCTCTCCCTCTCTCTCTCTCCCTCTGTGTGACTCCCTTCTCCTTCTCTGTTTACCCATTTTTCTTCTTCTCCTCCCCCGTTTCATTACACAGCGGTCAGTACACTTGCATGTAGTTATTCTTTAGTAGGCTGATAGAAACTCTTACCTTTTTTTTGTGTGTGTGTGTCCAAAGAGGACGATATTCGGCGAAAAGATCCTTGCCAATCTGATCTCAAATACGCCAAAGCATCTCATATTATCAAAAAAATTCTGCTGGATTTTTACCCCCTTTTCCTGTCAGGGAGAGGTCTGAACTTACCATTGGCTGATGTGAATGTCAGTGAAATCAGAAACCACCCACCTCTGCTGGGCACAATGAGCCTTTTTAGATGGTCTTCTGAAGGGGAGGCCTTTAGACAGAATCAACATAGGCCCAGGAATTCCTTTAACATAGTGCAGCACTGTGGCACAGCGGTGCTTCCACCAGAGGGCTTGTGGCACATTCAGCCATCATATCCAGCATTTTGTGTTTGAGATTGAGGCAGATGGCTTGTCTGAATATCAGAAATCTTTTCTTATACATCTCCAGATGACATGTTGATATTTACTAGCAGAAGAAAACATACTGAATCTCAGCCATGTCTCAGAATATGGAAGAGGCCTGCATTTGCACTCCTTCTTGAGTGAATGGCATATGACGTGTAATCAGTGACGTCTAATCACATGCCTGATTCAGTGCTGTTTTCTTATAATCCACAATACCTGAGCATGTGAAGAGTGTATGAAAGAGCATGCTTTGCTGAGAAGTGACAACTAATACGCATGTGTTTCAGTGAGATTATGCCATAAAAGCAAGCTGATTGATTGTTTGCAATTGATAGCATCCTGCAGACTGAGCTACATAACAGCTGGAAAGATGGAATAAATAAATCTTGTATTTATTTATTTTCCTTTCTATCTAGGCTTATCTAAAGGTGAGCATTATTTCTTATGTTCATGGTGGTGGTTGTAGCATGTATGCGTGAGCTTGAGACTTAAGTCTCCACGTGGATGTATCAGTGTGCCACTGAAAAGAGGCCGAACCAAAATCACTGAACTTGTCACAAGCTCACAGTTTTATGCATCCCCACACAAAGCATCAAGTTAGTTTTGCAATATGCATTGTGCACTCTATTGAATGAAAGTCTATTGGAAGCATTCTACAGTTTGTGATTATGATTGTTTTCATAAATAGGGCCCCAGGGGAGCGAAAGGACCTCGAGGTGACAGGGTAAGTGCAACAGAAAGACATCTAACAAGGAACGACGTATAGACCTGATAACCCTAGAGAGACCAAAACCTTTTTTGGGGGGGGACAATAAAGCCCTCTTAAACCATCAATATGTGTAACTTAGTGTCACTTAGTAACTACACAACAAATTAGCTTCTTAGGAGTTGCATAGTAAGTTATATTAGTTACTGAATGGCAGGTTTAAGGATTAGTAACTGAAGTACGTGTCTGCACTGTAAGGGGTTACTACAAAAAATGTCTGAGGATTAAACTACGGAAAAACCTGAGGACCGACACTCATGATGACGTCATGAGTATGAGTGCCTTCAAGGATTTACTGACTAGCCAGTTTCTTGTTCTGGGTTAAAACAGGTTTCAAACACCATAAAGTTCTCTTGTAGTCAACTCAGGGCAGGTTAGAGAGTTGGAGGTGCAGTTGATGCTGCTGTGCAGATTTCAGATTTACTTTTTAAAGTCTAAAGTCAGTGTCCTTTCCCCACCAGGGTCCTAAAGGACCAGATGGAAAACCCGGCAAACCTGGACTCCCTGGGCCTCCTGGCCCCCCTGGCCCTCCTGGACTTGGTGGAGTAAGTTTTCACACTGTTTTCTCCGTTCATATCAAACAAACAGCGAGCTGTTATGATGCTTCGGTGTTCCACTGACCTACAATGTCTGCATACAGTGTTTTTGGTTTACATCACATGACCCCATGCTAACCTGTTGACCCAATGACCTTTGACCTTTCAAGCTGTAATGGGTTCCGGTGTAGTTATGCAGTTGTGCTTATACTGTGCTGTATTCAGCCTCTATTAGTTCAATTAGCACATATTCTACTTCTTTATACTACTCATTATTTTCTGAGTAAATCAGAAAAACACATGACAGTGAAATAATAATTAATGTTGTGAACATTCACATAAGTGGTCTGCGTGTCTGATCTTGTCTTTTTTCCCTCACATTTATGGAAACAATAATCTATATTAGGCTAATTATCTAAGATGAGCCATTGTTTTGCCTTTGAACAGAACTTTGCTGCTCAGTATGACGCTAAAGGACCTGAGCCTGGCCCTGGACCAATGGTGAGTGGCTACAGTGACACAATGAAACAACAAAACTCTGTAATCACAATCAGCTTTAGTCACCCTCTATCAGGCCCCACAGTAATTTTTATGCATATTCATACATGAACAAATGACGGATTGAAAATGAACACCCGTTGAGTTATTATCCTTGTTCTTCTATAAAGGGCATGATGGGACTTCGTGGCCCTAGTGGATCTCCTGGAGCCCCTGTAAGTGCCATTTTCAGTGATTTTATTATGGATGCATTTTTACAGGAATTTCCGTTTAGTGACAGTATCTTATATGGTGATGCTATTGTTGATACACACACATGCATCAAAATGTAAGATTTGGAACAAGATATACCAGAATGATCACTACATAGAAATGTAACATTTGTACAAGGTAATAAATAAAATAACATAGAGGCCCAGTGATGCCTAAATGCTCAGCCCATTCAAGTACAGGAAATGCAAATATGGGTTTGAATTAATGGTTAAATCTAAGCATTGCTTAGATTTAAACAAAGAGAGAGAGAGAGAGAGAAAGAGTATATATATATATATATATATATATATATATACACACACATATATATCTATATAAATGATTCCTGTTGTGTTGCATGTCTTCAATCATGGGTACCAATATTTAGTGTCTGATGACTGTGACGTTTTTTTACATAGGGACCCCAAGGACTCCAAGGACATGCTGGCGAGCCCGGAGAGCCTGGACAGGCTGTAAGAAATCCCTCAGCTTATATATATTTTAATGGACTGAAGTCTGACACAGGACTGACCACATTTTAACTTCTCTTTTTGGCTCTTTCTAAAAGGGTGCAATTGGTGCCCGTGGACCCCCTGGACCTCCTGGCAAGCCTGGTGAAGATGTGAGCAAAATTTATATATTTTTTATTTGAAAGTTTCTTTTAAAACTAAGGTTTAAAATGTCTTTTAAAACTACAGTTTAAAATTTGGAATCACATTGACATTCAGTAACATAAAAATTATTGTGTAACAGATACATGCATAAATTTGTTATAATGTAGTGGTATTGCTCCATGATTTCATAGATAGAAAACTGTAAAGACTTAAGAATTCTTGCAGAATGTCCAGAATGATGACAGCAGCTGTTTATTATTCTGTAATAAATGAAGATGCTGCATGACATTAAGAATGAAGTAAAATCAATATAATACTTTAAGTGAAAAGATTCAGTCAAAACTTGTGGCTAATAACTTATTGAAGAATTACTTTAAATAGATCATTACACCATATAACAGAGTACACAAAATAGGTAATTGCTGTACATTATTTATCAGAAATGTATGAATTCTTATTGATCCACAGTAGTTATTAATTTGACTAGTGATTCCAGATATTTGTAAAGTAGTGTATGTTTTGATCTGACAAACTTTCAAAAATATTTGTGTCTGCTAGTACGTCATTGTGTGCCCAAATAATGGATAAATGTATCTGATGGCATTATCTGTAATCATGTAGGGCAACAACGGCAGATCTGGCAAGCCCGGAGACAGAGGACCTGCTGGAGCTCAGGTAAGGCCAACATTTCAAGAGGACATTATTAATTACATGATGAATGGGAAGATGTTATGAATAATGAAAAAAAAACCACGTTATGTAAAAAACTGCTGTGGAAAACAGAAATCAAATACACTGTGCATTTAAAGAGACGATAGATAACAGGAAGCAAGAAACATAAAACACCTCGTAATCTCTTTTTGTCCTATTTTTTTCTCTCCCCTTAAGGGCGCCCGTGGATTCCCAGGAACCCCTGGACTTCCTGGCATGAAGGGACACAGAGTGAGTGGCTGATTTGGAAAGATGATGATGTACATATTCTTGCAACCAGAAGAGGTGTCTGGGACTAGCAAGACCAGGAGTATATACCAGGAATATATATTTTAGAAACTAAATGTTGAATGTGATGTTGAAAGTGAAAGTGAAAGTGTGACTGACAGGAAAGCTACCGGAAGTGGACCTAAACTGTGAGATCACTGAGAGTTCTCCTCAGTGATTCCTTTTTTTTGTGTCGCAGGGCTACAATGGTCTTGATGGACGCAAAGGAGAGCCTGGTGCAGCTGGCGCTAAGGTATAGAATCAGCAATGATATATTACATCACACTGTCACAGTCAGTCACTCTCTTACCAGAAAAAGGAGTGTGTATTAACTCAATGAAGACTTAAACCCTCATTCCATTTTTCTCTTTCAGGGAGAGAATGGAGCTCATGGTGCTAATGGAACCCCCGGACAGAGAGTAGGTTATCCTTTAGAAAAGAAATGTATTTCAATTTCATTTTCCCTAGAAGCTCATTTTGTTTTTGCGGTTTTAGTTTTTATGTTTTAGTAATACATTACATTCTGAAATTTAGTAATGCATGTTTATCATTTAATCACTTGCAGTGGTCATGCTAAAGCTGTCACACATCGTCAAGTATCATTACTTCATCCTGGAATCCACTAAGTGCTTAGGATGTATGTGTATATTTGTATAGGGTGGTCGTGGTCTTGCTGGTGAAAGAGGTCGCGTTGGTCCTGCTGGTCCAGCTGGTGCTCGCGGTGCTGATGGTAACAGTGGTCCTGCTGGTCCTGCTGTGAGTATTTGATCTTCAACTTTTCTGTATCCTGCATAGATTGGTTCTTGGATTTTGGGACTGGTCTAAAATGACCCCGCCTGTGACCTTTCCTCCTAGGGTCCTCTGGGAGCTGCTGGCCCTCCAGGTTTCCCTGGTGCCCCTGGACCTAAAGTAAGGCTCATTTCTGGTTGCTAACATGAAAAAGAAAACGATCCTTTCGTTTGCTGCTTTTACAAATTTCATACTCATTGTGTGTGCACCATATGCCACCCTGTTAGTAATCAATGTGCTATAAAGGCCGTTGATTTAAAATATAAAAACACATGTTGGATGTGAAGGTTGAAAAAATAATAGACTAAAATGACCATTATTTTGTAAATGTACTGTGTTACATATTTTATTTTGGAAATTATGTAAATATTTGAATGAAGTAAATCCAATGCAAAACTATTTTTATTTTAGCTGTTTTATTCAGGGGGTGCATAGAATGACTTCCACTGGTCCTGTTATGTATTAACTGTGGAACTGGTGGTATCAACTAGGTGCAGTGATCTCATTATTGCCTCTGGGTTTGACGATGTGTTTGACAGGGAGAGGTTGGAGCTGCTGGCCCCACTGGCCCATCTGGACCACAGGGACAGAGAGGAGAGCCTGGACCCAATGGTGCTGTTGGCCCCGTTGGTCCTCCTGTAAGTAAATGTATTAAATGACAGTTAATTGAAGTTGACTGTTATTATCAAAGCAATGCATTCACACACTCTGGTTGCCCTTCTGTAGGGTAACCCTGGTGCCAACGGACTCAACGGTGCAAAGGGAGCTGCTGTAAGTATGAATTATGATTGTATTCGGACTAGATAAATCAAACGACAGTGCCGCCACAATTAGCCGGAACCCTTGAATGCACTTAACTGCAGATACATATAGACTGCTGTTAAATTCAGTTGTTGGAAGTATGTTGTTAGTTTCAGTTAGGATGAATGTACAATGTGTGACTTCACATTAACTTATGTGTTCTAGTGTTCTAAATAATAATGGGATCATCTGTAGAAATAGGTTACATGAGCTTAATTTGGCACTCTTAATAGTACTCCTTTCAAAGTTTAATACAAAAATTAATATGAGGATTTTTGATCAATATAAAAAATTCCCAAGATCACTTACCATGGCATAGAAATATCAGAAAATAGGTTTGATTTGAAAACACAATTTGCCAAACAGGACAAATGACTATGTATGGTATCATAATTAGACTAATCATTATTGAAAATGACCCAAAATATTATTTTGAAATGCCATTGTTTATGTATATGTATATATGCTGCCCTCATACCAGGAGACATTTTTATAGCCAAGACCACCTAACATAAACAGAAAGTGGGTGTGTTAGGCTGCTTTGTTTAGGATAATTGAAATTATAGGTATCCAGTCCTGAAATAATGTAACAGTTTCAGCTTGGGGTGCTAAATGTAGTGATGCTGCAGATTACGGCTTCATATCTTGAAGCCATTTTTCAGTTTTAGAATTTATAAAAATAAATATAAATGAAGCAATGAAAAAGTAGGTTTGTATCTTAAAATAATGTTTCTTGAATCATGTCTTGCTCTGACACCTTAGTGTCTATCTGGTGTCTTTTCTAGGGAACCCCTGGTGTTGCTGGTGCTCCTGGTTTCCCTGGCCCTCGTGGAGGCCCTGGCCCCCAGGGAGCTACCGGACCTTCTGGGCCTAGAGGCCTTGCTGTGAGTTTCACCGTACCATACTTGCTACCTAATGGTCTGTTTTCTAGCATCCACTGAAAGCAGTATAATTACCTGCACACATCTGGACCAACCAATACTAACAAGTACTGATATCTTTTGATTGCTCCTACCCATAGGGTGACCCTGGAGTCATTGGTGTGAAAGGAGATGCTGGTGTCAAGGGTGAGCCTGTAAGTAAGATAAACATGCATACCTCTACCTGTGATCTCCATGCACATATTAAAAAAGAGGTTTTTCTTGGTCTGTCTCGTTTCTCTTACACCTGTGCCTTTGTTATGTTTAGGGTAGCACTGGTCCTCAGGGTCCTCCTGGTCCTTCTGGTGAAGAGGGCAAGAGAGGCCCAACTGGTGAGCAAGGACCTACTGGCCCCCTTGGTGTGCGTGGACCCAGAGTGAGTTGTGTTTGATATACTTTTGGTAAAATCAAGCTATTAAACCTGTATATGGATGTTGCAGTTTAAAGGTCTAAACTTCAAAAGCCTCTACCTACACTGATAGATAAAACAGATTTGTTTTGTCCCAGATACGTGTAGAAAATGATTCTAGTATAGAGCTCTGACCCTAAAACATCATATTACATAGTTTCTTTACTCGTTCCATCATGCAGCCCCACCAAGCATTTTCTACTGCTAGACAATGACTTAATAATGGTTAATTGGCATTACTGGGGTTCAAACTCACAATGTCCTAATGTTGTGAAAATCACTCAGATTCCTGTGACGATCTATGCTTCCATACTTAAAAAGCTGTAAAATACTGGTAGTTAAAATAATTGAATGTGTACTTTGTTTTTTTTTTCCAATAAATAAAATCCTTAAAATTGATTATATGGCAAAAGATTTTTTAAGCAGTAGTGTTAGACACTTCAGAGAAATAGTTAGAATGCTAAATGTCCTCACTGATACTGCTTTAATATATAGAGGGATTAAATGAAAACTGTTGAACACATTCATGCTGACACTGTAAAAATTCATTAACTTTTGTTCTCTTTTCCAGGGAGCTGCTGGAACTCGTGGACTGCCTGGTCTGGGTGGTAGAGCTGGCCCAATGGTAAGATTATGGCTACTTTAGGGATACATAACCTTTACTTCAAACAATGATGAACCATATAATTGCCAGTGGTTATACCTGGGCAATGTTAGTCAATGTTAGTCTGTCAGAACACTGACAGAGAAATAAGTCATTAAATTGTGTTATTTTTTCTCCTGTTATAAAAAAGAACAGAACAATAAAAGAAGTGATGGCCTTACAGTTAAGTTGTGTGGTGATACTGACAACTAACTTCTCTCCTAGGGCATGCCCGGCCCAAGAGGTTCTGTTGGTGCCGCTGGACCTCGTGGACCCCCTGGTGATGCCGGCCGTGCTGGTGAGGCTGGTCTGACTGGAGCCAGAGTAAGTATTTCACTGAGAATAGAAATCACTCTTCTTGGAGTGTTTAATATTTACATTCCCATTGTTTTAACTGCAAATGCACATTGTCAGTAATGTGATCAGAGTATGGTTGATGGACGCTCATTGTTAATTTGTTCTTTCATCACAGGGTCTCCCTGGCAGCCCTGGCAGTGCTGGACCCCCAGGAAAGGAGGGACCTGCTGTAAGTGTCCATTTCTAAAACAGATAACTCGTAGATATAGAGGGCATTCCAGTAACACTGCACTCATTGTAAACAGACACATAATTACACATACTTCACATATTAAAGCATACAGATGGTACAAGAACATCAGTTCAAAGCATATAAAATGCAGTAGACCATAATGTCAAACCAAAGCATTTATTTATTTTACATTATAACACTTCTGTATCACAGGCTTAAGCAAAACAATGCTTTTCTAATCACTGTTGCTGTGTGTTTCAATCTCCAGGGTCCTTCTGGTCAAGATGGTCGCACTGGCCCCCCTGGCCCAACTGGACCCAGAGGACAGCCTGGTAACATTGGATTCCCTGGCCCTAAAGGACCCTCTGTAAGTAAAGGCCATTTTACATGCTTTGTTCTCAGTCATTATTCTCAGTAGAAAATACAAGGTCAGCAGTGAGTGTTACAATTAATTAAAGTTACAGAGTGAGATTCAGTAGGTTCTAATTGTTAGTTTCTGTGTCTATCTTTAGGGTGAGCCTGGCAAACCCGGAGAGAAGGGCCCTGTTGGTCCTCCTGGTCTGAGAGTAAGCATCTTCAAATTTCATATACACCATATTCATCTGTCTGTATCGAATTTTTATCAAATCGCAATTGTCCACCAACTCAATCAGCCATTTTCCTTACCAAGGGTCCCCCTGGTCCTGATGGCAACAACGGCCCTGCTGGTCCTGTTGGACTTGCTGTAAGTAGAACAGAATCATTTCATCAAATTGCTAGAAATCTGGTAAATTGAGTGAAATGTGTTAATGGTGATTTGTCTCTGTTATGCAGGGCGCCTCTGGTGAGAAAGGAGAGCAAGGACCCTCTGGTGCTCCTGGTTTCCAGGTCGGTTCCTTACTGGCAGTCATTTAGAAGTTATGCAGACAGAGTCTTATTCCTGGTCCTAAAAGGAAACTCAGACCTTAACTCAAATTATAAAAAGGGATCACATTAGTTTGATTCAGGACATAATTCTGTAGTATTTGACTCCTGGGGATTTAAATTTCATTCAGTAGTTTTGCTGCATGTCAAGTAAATAAAGTAAAACATCATTTTTTAACGCTTTAATAATGAGAACTGCTATTACTGACTTGTTTCCTTTAATAATGAGGTTTCTTATTACTATTATGCTATCACCTTATATATTTTGATATAAAGGTCAGTCGAACTATACAAAAATACTGTGTGTGTGTGTGTGTATGTGTGGGTGGGTGTGTATGCGTTTTCTGTATAACAAAACTACCATTTTTGACAAGAAGAATAAGCTCTTCCCAAGCTCTTACTTGACTTCCGTTCTGTTTGTATGTGTGCATGGATGTTAGCTTAGTGAGGGGTGATGAATCTGTCCTTGAGACGGTGATGTGTATGTCAGTAAGTGTCAGTGTTTGAGTCACTAAGCTTCTCGTATCATTGCAGGGTCTTCCTGGGCCTGCTGGACCAGTTGGAGAGGCTGGAAAGTCTGGAGACAGAGTGAGTACTTTTCTAGGACATTCATGAATCAACAAAACAAAAACACACACACATATATTCAACATAGATGCATAAAGAGATTGATTGTGTTTAGTGATATTATAATAATAAGATAGCATTCTCTTCTTCTGAGTACATTTTATAATATGCCCAATAGACCCACATGTAAAAAATATATGCTAAGCATCATAACATTCTTCATAGCATTTTAGGAAAGATGTGTGAGACAATTATCTTACTGTTATTTTTCATTAGCAGAATATAGCCACTTAGCAATATGTGCCATTTCCTAACAGGGTATTCCAGGAGACCAAGGTGTTGCTGGACCTTCTGGAGTGAAGGTAGCTTATGTTCTCTGTTGTTGCATATACTGTACCTTCTAATCCTAAAACAAGTTACCGGATTAAAGAACATTTTCTGACTCCTTTTTTTGATTCTGCTTAGGGAGAACGTGGTAACCCTGGACCTGCTGGTGCTATTGGAGCCCAGGGACCTATTGGTGCTCGGGGACCTGCTGGTACTCCTGGTCCTGATGGAAGCAAGGTAGACTGCCTGCTGTGCAGCGGCTTTTGGCAAAAATAATCATAGTGTATGACTTGAAAATGGACTTTATTATGTACTTTATTATGTGTACTTTTTAATTGACAGGCAGTATGTATTCAGTTTTAGAAACCATTAAAACATCAACGTGAGCCATGAAGGGAGCTGATGTTGTACCATTTCCCTGCTGCTGTATAATTAGATAGCGACTCTCTCTACCGTTGTCTTTAAAATTATATCTTTGTCCCTTCTCAGGGAGAGCCCGGTGCTGTTGGACCTGCTGGTGCCCCAGGAGCCCAAGGAGCTGCTGGTATGCCTGGTGAGCGTGGTGGTGCTGGTACTCCTGGACCTAAGGGTGAGAAGGTCAGTTCTGGAGACAGCCATTCATCCATCTTTTATTGCACCTTGCATGTTCTGCTGCTCTAGCTCAGGCCTTTCCCTAACATTTCTGTTTATAGAATGATATGAGTAGCCTGAATGTGAATAGAATTTATATCAGCCCTCCTTGACAGTGTCTATGGAAATAATACCGTACAATGGAATTACAAGCACGTTTTATTTTCTATGTTGGCCAGTTTTTACTCACAGGCACAAAGTTTTTTTAGATCTAAAGAAGGTTTTCTTCTTTGACCTATTTCACAAACAGGGTGAGGCCGGATACAGAGGTTTGGAGGGCAATGCTGGAAGAGACGGTGCCCGTGTAAGTTCCAACTCAGGCTCCTTAAAAGAAAAAATTCAACATTTAGTCACTATTTATATTAAAATGTCATCTTCATTCCCTCTTATTCGAGTTAAATTTTTATTGTTATTTACCAGGGTGCTCCTGGACCCAGTGGACCTCCTGGACCAGCTGGTGCTAATGGTGACAAGGTATAAAATATACTCAGTTCTTTTTTTTTATGTGTGAATACTGAGAACAGTCACAATCACCATAATCCTGTGGATGACTTCGCATATTTGTCAACAACCGCATTCCTTGTGGATTAGCGGAACATCAGAACTATTTCAAGGCACAGCAAAGCTATTTTCAAAATGACTGCATGAAGAATGGAAAGACATCTCGACCTGAAGAGACTGGAAAGAAGGTCAAGAAGTTGTCTTGATCAGGGTCATTCAGGGCTCGTACTTTTGCCCCATTTTACACTCGTGACCTCTAAGAATTCAGTGAATTGCCACCGTGGATATCGAATATGCGGCTCACCTCAACATCGCCCTCTGCTGGACAAGTACAACACAGCTATGGAGCTACCATGTTGAACATGAGGATAATTCTGAAGCCGAAGAAAAGCACCAAACATTTTGTTGAATATATTTTAAAATATTGCTTTCGTCTTAGGAATCTAAACTACTATTTTTATACATGCCACACACTTGATGAACAGACCTGAAAAAACACTGCAGTCAGGTACAAAATTAAGGAAGAGCAAGCTCTTATTATGTCACACTTAAAAAGTTTTTGGTACTTGAAATAAATAAATAATAATTTAACATTCAATAACAATTTAACATTTCAAATAGTGAAATTTGACAATTAAATTAATATAATAGCAAAACAAGAACGTTAACCTAATGTAACATACAGATTATTGTTCTATTCATGTATTATTAGAACTTTCTGATGGCATCCAGGCAAACAAGTCCATCTAGGTGAAGAGACAGTACTTCTGTAAAAGATACTTTTGCTAGTACTTCTGTAAATGGTCTCTGAGTTTTTAAGGCCATGTCATGCCCAGAGGAATTCAGTTCCAAATTTTAGTAGACAGTCAGGCTCCATGCACACTTTTAAGGAACGTATCTCTTTAAATTATTCTTTAATTAAAATGTTACAGTTTTATATTGTTTATCTCATTTATCCCTATATTTATCATTATTAAACTGATCTGTCTCAGATCATCTCTAGTTATACAATTAAATTTCATTTATTATTTTGTTATGCTGCTGTTACTGAGCAGTAATAAAAGTAGAAGAAACTGAAAACAGTCATCTTTAAACGCTTCCATTACTGTTTTTCTTTATCGCTTGTCAAGCACTTTGAGCCACTTCCTTATTATTGTTATAATTAATGATTGATTAATGGTGGTCCTGTTTTATAATGTAAATTCAATGTCCACCCTTTTTAAAGGATACAACCTTTGTAATTGTTCTGCCTGGATGAAGAACTGATTTCATGGTTAATACACCAGAAAGCTGGGCTTTAATCCTGCCTGATCATTAGCACAACAACATGTTGTAGTGTTGCCTACACTATGAATCCATCATTCAATTAAAATGGAAGAATTTTCCTAAATCAGGATGTATCAAACCTGAACACCTGTGTTGATTTTAGTCATTTTACTTTGCTCAATATTTAAGGCATTTTGATTTAAATCTTGTTTTGTGCTGTTCTCACAAAACAGTTTTTCATTTCTCCACACATCTCCATGTCTTTGGACACTTCATTTTTTGTGTACTATTTTATGTAACTTGAATGCCTCTTTTTTGAACCCCTCTTCCTCATGAAACAAACTTTTTTGTCTTCCAGGGTGAGACTGGCTCCTTCGGTCCTGCTGGTCCTGCTGGTGCTCGTGGTCCTCCTGTGAGTTTTACTCTCTCACTCCAAGATGCATAATAATATCTTTGCATGTAGACCGTCCTTCACAACAATATTGTCATGTTACTAATGCAACTACTGCCACGATTATTCATTACTTCATGTTCATTTTAGGGTGAGCGTGGTGAGTCTGGCCCTGCTGGACCTCCTGGATTTGCTGGACCCCCTGTAAGTGCACATGATCCTCTATCTTTCTGCATGGAGGACCTCTTTGTGTCAGAATTATGAAGACTGATTGGTTTCCCTTGGACTCTTGCAGGGTGCTGATGGCCTGGCTGGAGCTAGAGGTGAGAAGGGTCCAGGTGGTGCTAAGGGTGATGCTGGACCTCCTGGCCTTGCCGGTCCTGCTGGTAACACCGGACCTCTTGTAAGTTCAATGTTTTTTTTTTCTTAAAAATTTGCTTTGATATCATAAAACACAGAATAAGATTGAACTTTATATATAGACAAACTTAATTTATAACTTGTTTTATACGTACAGATATTATAATATATCATGTGTTTCATTAGGGTGCCTCTGGCCCTGCTGGCCCCCCTGGTGCTCGTGGTGACACCGGACCCTCGGTAAGCTCTTTCAGTCATTTCTACTACGGTACTCATTAAATTTCCATGGTTATTGTTTCTAATATACATTTCTCCTTTCATCTCAATCCCAGGGTTTGACTGGTTTCCCTGGTGCTGCTGGCCGAGTTGGACCTGCTGGTCCTGCTGTGAGTGTTCCAATATCAACACCATCAAATGGCCACTGAAGCTTCTTTGAGTTTCCCACAAAGGGTGCCATACTAATAGTTGTATACAGACGACTTAATCTGAGAAGCCATAATCATAGGATACATTCTTTAAGGATTGGAGATGACTCTTTTCCTGATTCACAGGGTATTGTTGGACCTCCTGGTCCCACTGGTGCCTCTGGAAAGGATGGTCCTCGTGGTCCCCGTGGTGATGTTGGACCTGCTGGACCTCAGGGAGAGAACGGCCTGATTGGACCACCTGGTCTGGCTGGTGAGAAGGGATCTCCTGGAGAGCCTGGTGCCACGGTACTTTGATAAGTTTCACCTAACATTCTAAATCACTCCTAAGTTTAGAGAATCACGATTTGCACTCTAAAGTAATAGCAAGTTTTATTTACTAAAATACAAGTTTTACTTTGTAAAATAATTGTCTTAACCACAGGGACCACAAGGACCTGCTGGACCTCCAGGCCCACTTGGGTCTCAGGGATTCAATGGTCTTCCTGGTGCCAGAGGTGAACGTGGTCTTCCTGGTGGTGCTGGGGGTGTTGTAAGTGTCCTAAAACTCTTCTGACTGCATTCTGAATTACAATAATTGAACTATGAATAATGAGTTTAGGATTTTATGTGGAAAATAACTTATGAATGGACTTGTTGCTGCATGACTAACTTATTAATGTTTCCCAGGGTGAGGCTGGCAGAGTCGGCCCCTCTGGTTCTCCTGGCCCCCGTGGTCCCCCTGGTAACATTGGTTTGCCTGGTATGACTGGCCCACAAGGAGAGGGTGGACGTGAGGTAGGCTTCAGTTTTGTTCCTAGCATACAAAAAAGAAGGACGGATAACGTTTGTATTGCAATGGTTCCTAACCCATGGACTACATGGAGACCAGAAATCATTGAAACATATTTAAAATGAAAGACTTGGAAGAGTTAGAAAAAAATCATAATAGTTAGATATTAGAAAATAAATGGGTAAACCAATTAAACTGATGGTATTCATTTTTCTATAGTTGTCTTTGTAGTGTAGTAGTGACATAAGAAGCAGTTAAGATGAGCTGATTATTTTTATTCATACCTACCATTATGATAGCTAATGGTTATTGCGATGACTAATGAATGAGTAATGTACCAAATTACAAGCAAAATCCAGATAGAGTTTAAAACCCTGAATAAATCACCCTTTCATGGTTATGTACAGATGTGAGGATATTTCCTTAAATACTGAGGACTACTACAAGAGAGAACCACTGTTCTGTGGCCTTGAAACTCTAAAAGATCTTTCACAGCAACTTAACAGGCAGAGTGCATTCATTAGAATTGTAACTAATTGGCTATAGTCCTTTGAGGACAAAATATTTGTGTCTGTGTGCTGCTAGAGATTATTTGTGGGATTCATTCATTCATTCATTTGCAACCTGTGGGCATTCAATTAACAATCTTTAAGCAGATCTTGCAAACTCATCATCCTTTACTACATATATCAACATTATCTATGGGAATCATAGGTAGCTCCTTTGCACAATACTTCTACAAAAGAATGGTAGTAACTGTAAAGCACCAGATATATAAATTTGGTTCCTCATATTTAAAAAAATACCGACATTTTCGGGGGCTGCAAATTGAATTGGCAGTAAACTAATTAATCATAGTTATGATCAGGGGTTGACAAATTTTTTTTGCTAGGGCAGGTCGTGAATTCGAGGAGCGGGGCAGGGCACGCAGTATGAAGTCACAAATTAGGTCCGCATTTGTGCTGTGAAGACTGAAAACCCCTGGTTATGATGAATGATCACACATTGATTATTTTTGTTTTTTATTCCTCCATAGGGTAGCCCTGGTAATGATGGTCCACCTGGCCGTCCTGGTGCTCCTGGCATTAAGGTAAAAGGTTTTGGAAGTGACATTTTCTTACTGAATTGTACCTTTTTATCTTTTGTTTTATTACCTCTTTTACATTGAACTCCAGACCTATTCAGGACTTAAGTAAAATCGCAAGATTAGGAGAGTGAGGAAAGTAAGCGTGGATGTGGTGGAAGGCTTGCTCTAAATTTGGTGGATGGACTGCTCTAAACTGACAGGGTGATCGTGGTGAGCCTGGATCTCCTGGCCCACTTGGAACTGCTGGTGCCTCCGGACCTCTCGGACCCAGTGGTGCTGTTGGCAGACCTGGAAACCGTGGTGAGGCTGTAAGTGTCCAAGACGGAAACACTAAATACACTAAATACACTAATACAGTAACAGCTCTTCAAAAGTCTAGATGCAGACAAAGTAGAATCAATTCCTTTTTAATTACTCTGTTCATATTTTTCTGTTCTTTCCTTCAGGGCCCCCTTGGAGCTTCTGGAGCAGTTGGACCTGCTGGCGCAAGAGGTGCACCTGTAAGTCCAAAAATTGCCCTATTTTGTGGATGTGCTCCTCCTGGAAGACAAATCAAATAATGTTGTAGCAATATTCAGTCTTCTCAGTGCATGGCATATCTTCCTGATTTCTGCAGGGCCCTGCTGGAGCCCGTGGTGAGAAGGGTGTGGCTGGAGACAAGGGAGACAGAGGTCTGAAGGGACTGCGTGGACACCCTGGTCTGCAGGGAATGCCTGGACCTGCTGTAAGGGATCCAAGCTCAGTACAAGACTGTAGTAATAGACCATGAAGAATGCTATGTTTAGATCTCATTCCTAATTGTTTCTGGTTTTGACAGGGTCCCTCTGGTGATAGTGGACCTGCTGGTTCTGCCGGTCCTGCTGGTCCCAGAGTATGTAATTTGTCTTTTTATTCTGGTCTTTTTTTAAGCCTGAACCTTTAGATAGCATTAGTAACATTCTCATAATCCACATTTAGGGCCCAGCTGGTCCCAATGGCCCACCAGGCAAGGATGGAAGATCTGGCACTCATGGACCTATGGGACCTGTTGGACACCGTGGACCCCAAGGACATGTGGGACCTGCTGTAAGTAATGACTACAGAACAAATGATTGTACTGAAGAATATGTACATTTATCCTAAAGAACTGACACAGAAAAAACAACATACTAATTTGATTCTAGGGACCTCCAGGACCTCCTGGTCTGCCCGGACCCCCTGGTGCCGCTGGTGGCGGATATGATGTTTCTGGTGGCTATGATGAGTACAGAGCCGATCAGGCTGCTCTCAGGGCTAAGGACTACGAGGTGGATGCCACTATCAAGTCTCTGAACACTCAGATCGATAACCTCCTCTCCCCTGAGGGCTCCAGGAAGAACCCTGCCCGCACCTGCCGTGACATCAGGCTCAGCCACCCAGACTGGACCAGCGGTAAGTACCCAGAGTATGAATCCCTGACCCCACAAAGATTAAAATAGATTTTGAAATAATTTAGTGCATCACAGAATCTCAATTAGATTATTTCTTTGAAAAACAGAATATACAAAATAAACATGCTGAACATGTCTTTCTAGTGACATTTCATTTATGCCTTGATTATGTTGGTCTAGGCTTATAATGTATGTATACACCTTTCCTTTGCAGGATTCTACTGGATCGATCCCAACCAGGGCTGCACCATGGACGCCATCAAGGCCTACTGCGACTTCACTACTGGTCAGACCTGCATCCACGCTCACCCAGAGAGCATTGCACGCAAGAATTGGTACAGAAGCTCCCAGGAGAAGAAGCACGTCTGGTTTGGCGAGACCATCAATGGTGGCACTGAGGTTAGTTGGTTTGTAAAATAACCAACATTAGAATAAATTAGAATAAAAAATTATGCAGTAAAAAGTAACAGGAGTATAAAAAAAGTTGTTGCTGTCTATTGAACCACTTGGAGTTTTTTACTGATGCCCCCTTGAGATCATGTGGATCTTTTAAACCAGCATATTGTCTGATTTGATTAACTGGAGCACTGATTTCTCAAGAAAGCCCATCTGCCTTGTTTGTCCAATATGTAAAATAACTACATTTTGCATTAATGCTGAGCATATTTATTCTAATAACGATATATTTTTAAAATTCCTACTGCCAAAATAAATAGCTTTTAATTAATGATTTTCACGTGTGCCTAGGACGTTTGCTCAGTATTTCACAGAAACCGAACATCTCTTTTGGCTAGTTTGGTTTCTTATCTCACAAAAGTCTTCATTTCTTTATCTTCAGTTCGGCTACAATGATGAGACCCTGAGCCCACAGTCCATGGCTACACAGCTGGCCTTCATGCGTCTCCTGGCCAACCAGGCTGTCCAGAACATCACCTATCACTGCAAGAACAGCATTGCTTACATGGATGCAGAGAACGGCAACCTGAAGAAGGCTGTTCTGCTGCAGGGCTCCAACGATGTGGAGCTCAGGGCAGAGGGCAACAGTCGCTTCACCTTCAGCGTTCTGGAGGATGGCTGCACTGTAAGTTCAATGTTTAACTCTCATGTTAATTCTTAGATGGTTACATTGTGTGAGCTTTTCCTGATAAATGGGAAACTTCAGAAAAGCATACTTTTTTTAGCTTACATTACTAGATGTAAAAGGTCTTTAAACAACAGTGAAAGCCTAAGTGTATGTTTAGTTAGAAAAAATTCAGATTAGCAGTATTCTTTACTAATGCCTGTTTTATCTTAATCCTACTCTCTGCAGAGACACACTGGCCAGTGGAGCAAGACAGTCATTGAATACAGAACAAATAAACCATCTCGCCTACCCATCCTCGACATTGCACCTTTGGACATTGGTGGCGCTGATCAAGAGTTTGGTTTGGACATTGGCCCAGTCTGTTTCAAATAAATAGACTCATGATAAATTAAAAAGAGAGAAAGAAAGAAAGAAAATAGAAAAAATCTCTGCCCTTCTTCTCTGTGTTGTTTTTTATACTGAATGCTGATTTCCTCTGCACATCCACTTGCTTAAGCTGGGCTCTATCGGAGAGGACCAATGGACTGAACGGAGCGCTGCACAATGCAAATTAATACAGCTGCACAAAAAGACGCTGGGAAACACCATGGTTTGGGACATGCCATCATTTTGTAAAAAATGAAAGAAGTGTAATAAAAACAATGAAAGTATGCATCACTTTGTGGTCTTTGTATATCTTCCAAAGAGGAGGTTTAAAACCACAATTTCCAAAAGGTTTAAACTACCTCATGCCTGTATAAAGAAAATAATATTACCAAACCTGATCCACATCCTAGATGTTACTCATTAGTACTAAGGCTTCAAGTTCTGTCCTGTGTTAAAGGTGCTCAAACACTTGAAGCAAGGATATATGGTGCTACACATACAGCTGTGGAGGAAACCACTTTTACTGTATTATTTTGTATTGTCTTTACAGAGTGTTGCACAGGTCCCCCTGATATGACCCCATTTTTAAGCAGGTGGAACATTCCTAAACCTGATGTTTGTCCGGTTTCTACTTTTTTTTTTGTTTTGGTTGCTTTTGTTTTGAGTTTTGTCTGGATTTCTCTTTTGTTCAGGCATTTAAATCCACCCCCCAGTGTTCATACTGACAGCACATTTCGTCCATTTGAATGGGTTTTGGAGGCCTCTCTCTCTCTCAAAATGAACCACAAAGTTTATTGTACCTATTTTGTATATGTGAGATGTTTAAATAAATTGTGAAAAGTTCTGAAATAAAGCATGTCCATTGTTCCGAAACACACCATTTCACGAGTTAAGTGCTTTAATGTATTTAGTGCAACTGAAAAGTCCAAAAAAGGAGCATGAATGTGATGTAATTGAATTCAGAACTTTAAGCTCTTATAAAACAAGTAAAATGATGACAGGTGATCTTTTGTTTATTCCAAACAAGTGACAGGTTTTGTTAAAGGAACTGATGCTCATCATCAATTGCAATTATTTCATCATCTTGCAGCTGCAATCTCTGAGGACCTTTGCTCTCATGAATGTTCAGTGATGTCTCTTTAAACTATTTCTCACAATTGCATCTAATAAACGGCAGCATTTGCATCCTTTCCAAGCATGTCTGTATTTGTAGATGCTTTCAGGACAAATGATTTGATCTTTCAGTGGTCATGAAGCATAAACATTTCAACATTTTCACAGGAACATGTGAGTCTATAGATGAAAATTGCACTGGCTTATTCTGATTATGATATGTATCTTTTTTTTACACTGAAACTCCACATAGCTGGGAAGTGACAACATACCAACTAATATACCAATGTTACAAAGACCATAGAAATGATATGAAGAGATCCACTTGCTATGGTTGGGTTACATTAGCCGTGGTTGGGTTACCGTATTTATGTTCAGTACATTTAATAATTTTTAAAGGTAACAAAATAACAATTAAAATCAGAATTATCCATGAACATTAATTAAATTACAAGGTTTGTTTAAATTCATCAAATATTTCTTTATATGACAGTTTTCTACCAATGTTATAAATGAATTAAAGAAACTGTGAGCTCTTAATAACAGCTAATATCTGATCTGATCCTATCTTGTTACCTTTGGGGTTACAGTGAAACACACAGTGTATTCGGGGGGTGGAAAATAGAAACTTGTAATGTACTTAAATAATGTTTTACTTTACTTAACTTTTTCCTTTTATATCCTTGATGTAAAAGAAAGGAAAAAAAATATGTATCTCCAAAAGAGTAATTTTACAGAAGAAGGAAAGGAGTTCTAAAGTAAGGTCAGCTGCTGTATGCAAAAGACAAAAATAGTGTTTAAATGTAAAGTTTCTCTCAACTACAGTTTGTCAGGCCTCCTCTAACCCCGCCTCTTCTTTTACAAAAACCTGCCCACAAATGCCAATCAACCAACCCAGAGTCTGATATTTATTACCATCATAATTTAAAATTCCTTAAAGGGGACGTATTATGCAAAACTCACTATAATAGGTCTATGGGCTATACAAAACATGTTCATTAAGTTATTTGCTCAAAATCCCTCTCACATAAAGAGATCTCACCAGCTTTATTCTTGACAGTTTCAGTCCCTTTCAAAATGAGCCATTTACGGGCTCTGTCACTTTTATGCAAATAAGCTGTTGCTAGCCACGCCCCAAACATACCATGCTGACGCTGCGCGTTTAACACATGTGACACAGAGGCGCTATATGTTCGACCCTGAGTCGGACCCACAGCAAGATGAACACAACACTTTGTGAGTGACTTGCCTTTGCCTGTAGCCATAGCGTTCGGCGTCTTATGCTTGCTCGTAAAACCAGCAGACAAAAATGGCGGATCTTCAACTAATCTAGTGGGTGGGGGCTCGACAGATGAGGGGTAGTTCTATGCAAATTTCCCCACTATACAACGTCCAAACGGCTTCTAGCAGCATATGATTCCTGACACCAAAATCTTTCAATTGATTCACAGAAAATGGATGGATGTTTTTTTCGCGCTTGGAGTGTTTATAGGAGCAGTAGAGGCCCAAATGGAAATGCAAAAGGATGCAAAAAGTGAGGATGTAAAAAGTGCAAAAGTGAATTTCCTAAACTAAAGATGGATTCAGGGTCACATGGAGTCAAAACAAGTAACGAGACTAAAAGAACAGGAGGGAAGCCTTGAGACTCGCAAACTCGTTCTTTTTTTATGAATGCAGGTTCCTGAAGAAAGACTGTCTCTGCTGTAACGGCCGAATACACTCTATATACATAAATAATTATACATTTAAACCTTATACAGAACTGAAAGTGCTACTGTGCTTCTTCATGGATCACTATCTGATAGATCACTATATGATGGATGGAACTTTTCAGCTGTCTTTAGTTTCTGTGCTTTTATTATTATTGTTATTAATATTATTATTTATTTCCTTTTTGTTTGCCTAGAGCATGGATTTATAACGTGACCCTCTTATTTCACACCGTACTTTCATCATTTGAATGGGACAGATTGGAATTTACACACAATGTCCACAAGATGGCCCACTCTTGCTGATTCTTTTTATGTAACACTCATAATAGTGGAGTGCTTAAGCAACTAATCATTAACGTTGTATAGCCAGTTCTGGAGCCATTAGGGCACGGGACTTAAATTTATGAAAGTTGTCATTTTGTAAAAACCTATATGCTTTGTGATTTTTCATTAAGTGTGCAAACTTATGTTTTCATTAAAATGTTCTGACATGACATTATCTCTCTGCTCCGGTCCACTGAGCGTGTTCAGGGTCGCTGCCATGGGGTCGTACCAAGCGGAGCCATAACATGAGAGACAACTGGCGCTTCATTGGTAAAGTTAAGATTAACAGC
>JBBPCX010000147.1:15391498-15409090 GCA_037974365.1 Hydrocynus forskahlii | reverse complement strand
GATGGGCAAAATCCTCCATTCCATGTGAAAAATAAAGAATCTTGAATCTTGAATTTGTTTTGGACAACGCTATGCTTCCAACTTTGTGGACATGGTTTGGTTGTTATAGATGCACAGGGGGTACCAACTCCATTTTAAAGTATTTGAAAGTAATGTCATGGACCGGTTGGTGTAATGGTCAGGCGTCCCAATACATTTGTCCATATAGTATATGAACATGTAGCGTCATTTATTTTAGCGGCCTGTGCTAACATAAATGACAAAACGAGGATAACAAAACAGTTACAAGTACTTGATTTAATAAACTTCTAAAGTTTTGTCTGTGAGGACAAGTTTCCACCCTTCTCATGGCGGCTCAGACTGCGCTGCCTCATCTGTTTGGGTTGTAGGTGCAGTTTTAATCCCCGCCGGCTACACCCTCCTCTCACCACTCCTGCCGCCCCCACGAGGCGGGGAGCCGAACCTCGGAGTCCCGTCGCCCCGCCGCAGCGCCTCCATCTGCCTGTTGTCATGGAGGAGCCAAGATGGCGGTTCTGGCCTACAGCCTAGGCAAACGGGAGATAAATCAGTATTTCAGCATCAAACATGCCAAGCTCCTATCTCTGGTCGCTGTGGTTCTGCTCACGGTGGTGCACTCCGTCTCTCGGTATTATGGAGGTGGGTGTAAAAGAGTGTTTTGAGCTCTATTCTGCAGTGTTTTGCCCTGCATGAGCTTTAGCATGCCTGTTAGTGTAGCTCCTTGCCTGTTTTGGCAGTCAGGTGTCCCTCGGCTAGAGCTCTACTGCATATCTGTCTACAGCAGCTTGTGCACTTTAGCGTCTGTGTGCTCTGAATTCAAACAGTTAGTAGTTTACTGTGAAAATGATGGCAAGTGCCACCAATATCCCAGTTGTCATAGAAATATGCTAAGCTAATTAGCTAGCTGTTTTGTAATTTGCTTTTTCTGCACTTGCTTCTTTTTGTTTACACCTGTGCATATAGTGACCAGGTAATGTCGCCTTGATAAACACCGTGTGCAGTGATTTTTAAAATAACATTCCAGCATTATTCTGTGTTTAACTCGTGAAGTACTTCGTAAAGTGTGTGAAATATTTAGGTGCACATTTGCAGCATCCACTTTTTTGTTATGGTGATTATGGTGAATATAAATGTCCTGTGCCATATGTCATGTGTATTTTGAGCTCCCAGCATCATGATCTCGCTGGACCATGACCGTTACTGCATCAGACAGTGCTGACAGTACGGTGCTGTTAGAACACGTGTAAAGGTGTCTGCAGTGTTTGGACAGCTTGGGTATTTGAGTAACAAAGGTGTCGTGATTCATGTATCAGGCAAGGTGCGTGCGGTGTCAATGACATGTAGTGTTTATTTGGGAAGCTCTGTGTAATATGACATTCTGGGTGGCGTGTCCGTGTACTTCCAACTTATTGGAATTTTGGGCGGTGTTTTCGTGCACTTCCAATTGTACAGGTGTCTGCAGCATTTGGACAACATGGGCATTTGAGTACCAAAGGTGTGGTGATTTATGTATCAGGCAAGATGCGTGCGGTGTCAGTGACAGGCAGTGTTCATTTGGGAAGCTCTGTGTAATATGACATTTTGGGTGGTGTGTCCGTGCACTTCCAATTTATTACACTGCAAATTCTCTCTCCTGCTTCAGCTATATTTGCACAATCCCATTTACTGCTGCGCATCTTTGCACACGTAACTTCTGTCGTGCATTTTTGCTGCTAGAATACAGCACTTGTCAAAATACTGTATTCATCCAGACTTGTACTGTAGCTATTATCGATTGCTAAGTGCCGTAAATAATTGTACTAAATGTTGTCTTGTCTAGTTGTATTGTTGCTAATGTGTTTCTCTTGCTCTCTCTGTCGTCCTGTGGGCACTTCTGCAATTTCTGTTTCAGTTCTTGTGTTTCACCATGGACTTAGAGGAACGTTGTTTCATTTAACTGTGTGCTGTATGTATATGGTGTGTGTGTGTGTGTGTGTTTGTCTTCAAAAATTACAACATTCTAAATTGCAGGCAGGGACACATGTGACTGGCTTCTATCCAGTGGACATTTCCTTGGGGACAATGTGTGGCAGCCTTATGGCTGTATGATGCACAAGTACAAAACCACGTGAGTTACACTGTAATACTGTATATCCTGGCATATAATAGTTAGGAATAGCACCTGAAAGTTTAATTTTTTTTTTTTAGTGAAGCCAAGACATGTCTCAACAATATGCGAATAGCATTCATTGGGGACTCCAGAATTCGTCAGCTTTTCTACGCCTTTGTCAAAATTATCAACCCTGAAACAAAGGAAGATGGGAACAAGGTTTGTGTCCACTGTATTTATGGATATTCTCATTGTGTTCATTATGTTCAATTATATTCTGAGTAAACCTCTGATTTTGTGATGTAAAGCTGCATTTTTTGTTGTTGTACATCGATGATGACTGAGAATTCTATAGTAGATAGGGACCTACCAGTGACCCCACAGAACAGAATATTTCTGGTTGTTGATGTTGGATATTAGTCACATACAGCCTTTAACTAAGAGATTGTCTTGATATTTTTGCAAATGCACATTTAAGCTAATCTAACTGCTTTTTGTTCTAAAAGTGATCACAAGTTCAAATAATTCATTTTAATTTACATGTATTTTGTATCCAGTAATATCATTAACTTGTAGATAGAAGGTCTTTATTGTCACTAAGTACTGATAGGTGTCTGCATATCCTTTGATCTTCAGTTTTTGCTGAAACATGGCTGTAGTTTTGAAAAGAATTGCTCTGAAATATCATGCTGTAATTATACACTTTGGGGTTTAATTATGTGATGCTGATTACTCCTTTTCTTGACCAAAGTAATATAGCACAAAAAAATTCAGTTTGATTTTCAAATTTATTTTCTGCAAATTGCTCTTCTTAAATTTAAGTGATAACACATATTTAATTCCGTAGGAGGGACACATGTTATAGATTTTAAAAAGAATATTTCAAATGAAATAAATAAAACAATTTGATCTTCTAGTGTATGTGCATAGACAGCTATTTGGAATCGCCTGTTTTAAAGGTCTAAGCATGCATTAGGAAAGGCTGACTTATGTAATCTTAATAATTGTTTATAATGTCTCTTTTTTTGCTTTCTTTCAGCACGAAAACATTCCCTTTGCAGACAGAGAGTCTTCTGTGAATGTGGTGAGATTTTTTGTAAAGCAGCTTTACTGTTAGGTGGTAACGTTTTCGATGGTAGAGTGAAACATGGTCTGTTCTGTTGTTTTATAGGACTTCTTGTGGTTTGCTGAAGTGAATAATTCCATGAAGGAGCAGGTGACATCCTGGGCAGAGGTAAAAACAAATGAAGTACAGTCTGATTGACCTTCATTCTTGGTAGTTTATTTTGTATAAAATAATTATTTACTTTTTACCACAGAGGCCCTCTGCCAAGCCGGATGTAGTAATTATTGGTGCTGCCACTGTAAGTCCAACAACACTAAATAAACATTAGTAGAAGCATAGTTTGCTCTGTTGGTCTTAATCATTTACTTGTCTTGCATATTTTATTTACATAGTGGTCCATCAAAATGCACAGTGGTAGCAGCGAGACACTTCTTCAGTACAAAGCAAACCTCACGTCTATAGCAGCACCACTGGAAAAACTAGCTGAGCACAGTGAAGTCTACTGGGTCTTACAAGGTATAAATCAAAAGTTTAAAGACTAAGCCATGAAGTTTGTCTCAGGAAACCTTAAAGACTGGGTTTTTTTTTTAATGTGTGTGTTTTGCTTCCAGATCCTGTGTATGAGCAGCTGCTGAGTGAGAATCGTAAAATGATCACAAATGAGCAGATAGACTTGTATAATGCAGCGGCAGTCAGTGCACTGAACAACAGCAAGAGGAACGGCAAGGCCAGGGTGAAGTTCCTGGAGGCCTCTAGACAGGCTGCCATGGAGACCGTCACCCAGTCACTGGATGGGCTGCATTTACCTGAGTGCAGTAGGAATGTGGTAGGTCATTAGTCCAGACACTTTGCTGTATGAAATGCTTTCATGTAGCGAGACCATTCATCTGAAATTTGGCTTGTTACTATGCTCTTCCATTAGGGTGCCATGGTTCTGATGAACTCCATATGCAACAAAATCATGAAGCCCATTGATGGCTCCTGTTGTCAGAGTGTTCCTCCACTGAGTGTTCTACAGAAACTGGCTGTTGGACTCTTCTTGGTAGCTGGTGTTGGCTTCCTGGTGTTCCATGCGCTAGGCTATAGCAGGCACCGGAAGAGCAGGCCAGTTTCTGATGTGGAGAATGGAGAGGAGAAGAAGCCAGCCACTGCTGCAGTTCCGCTCAACCTAAAGGAAGCATTACAGTCAGTTTGCAAGATGGGTCTCATCATGCTGTACTTCTACCTGTGCGACCGAGCAGACATCTTCATGAAGGAGCAGAAGTTCTACACACACTATACCTTCTTCATCCCACTCATCTACATATTTGTGCTGGGGATATTCTACAGTGAGAACAGCAAAGAGGTAGAGTGACTAGTTTTATGCCAACAGAGTGAATTTGTCCGGTGGAATACAGAGTTAAATTCTTGCTAGTGTCTGTATGACAGTTTTGTCTACCACAGCACAACAAATGTGGCTAGGCAGTGAAGGCATTAAAATAGTTTCAGATTAACTTTTCTATCATTGTATAACATTCTCATATTCATGAAGCATGGATGAAAGAATGCTGCATAACTGAGAAAATATCAGCATGTGCTTTAAAGTTTGATTTTTTAAACTTACGTATGTCCATTAACATATAAAATAAATAAACATTGCACACCTATCATGTATTGGATAATCAACTATTCCTAGTCAAAGCCGTAAAGTCCAGCAGGTTTTTGCTTTCAGTGTAGCTTTCAGTTTGCTTTGTGTTGTGTTTTCTAGACCAAACTTTTGAACAGAGAGCAAACAGATGAATGGAAGGGCTGGATGCAGCTGGTCATTCTCATCTATCATATATCTGGAGCCAGTGCTGTAAGTTCTGTAATGTAACTATTGTCCTATGTTAACATTAATTGACTAACTTGCATTATATTCTCCTTATTTACTTTCTTCTCTTTTGTTTACCACAGTTTATACCCGTCTATATGCATGTGAGGGTGCTTGTGGCAGCTTATCTCTTCCAGACAGGATATGGGCACTTCTCCTTCTTCTGGTTAAAGGGAGATTTTGGACTATACAGAGTGTGCCAGGTATGTCCTCCATCTAGCTACAATATATTCTAAATTCTGTCTGCATAAACCAGGGGTGTCGAACTCCAGTCCTGGAGGGCCGTGGTCCAGCACGTTTTGGTGGTTTCCCTGCTCAGAAACACCTGGTTCACCTTGCCAGTTAAGTGTCAGGTGTAGTGCATGTGTTTGAGGAGGAGAACCATCAAACTGTGCTGGAAACAGGACCGGAACTTGACGCCCCTGGCATACACTCATCAATTCAGTGTTTCCCACAGGTCTGATATATACTTGTGGCGGCACAAAAATGGGTTGGTGGAGGGTTTAGAGACGTAATCATTTTGACAGCTGTGGGTGAGGGTTCGAATTAGGTTTACAAACCAGTAATGTAAAATAATGTATAAAATAAAGTTAGCTTAAGTCAGTCTATGTCTTTCTAACTGCTATTGCCCAAAGAGAAAACAAATAATAGTCTTTCCTATATTTAGACAGGACAACTTTGCTGCATGTTGCGCAATGGTCAAGTTAGGTGTTCTGAATACCCTTTTGTGTCTTGTAGCTTACAACACAGCAAAGTTGCCACTTTCTTTTTAAAGAATTTGAAGCTACTAATAAAGTCAGAGAACAATTACACAATATGGAGAAAGTTATTCCTTGTAAAATATCCAGTGTCTACATCTTCTCTCTGTCATCTGTCACTCACTTGCTCTTTCTGTCTCTTTCTCTGTCTGTCACTCACTTGCCCTCTTTCTCTGTCGCTCATTCGCTTGCTCTCTTTCTGTCGCTTGCTCTTTCTCGCTCTGTCTGTCGCTCGCTCTGTCTGTCACTCTCTCTCTCTGTGTCGCTTGCTCTCTCTGTCTGTCACTCGCTCTCTCTGTTGCGCTCTCTCTCTCTATTGCTTGCTCGCTCGCTCTCTCCCTCTGTCGCTCGCTCTCTCTCTCTCTCCGCCGAGCATATGTGATTGTCAGTACTCTTCTCACAATATCAGAATGAAAAGGCATGGGAGGGATGGAGCAAGGGGAGATAATCAGCTAGTTAACCAATAGCAGATGGCATTGTTCTGTTGGATAATAAAAAATATAATGGGTTGTCAAATTTACTTTTGCTGGCCGTTAATATATCCGGCCAAGTAAAGTCTTTGTGGGGAAACACTGTTGTTGCTTTTACCTTGAGCCTTACGTACCCAGAAATGCACACTAAAGGTGAGGTTCCTTTGTTCTAGGTTCTCTTCAGACTCAATTTCCTGGTGATAGTGCTCTGCCTGGTCATGGACAGGCCATATCAGTTTTACTACTTTGTGCCACTGGTTACCTTTTGGTTTGCGGTCATCTACGCCACGATGGCTATGTGGCCACAGATTCTCCAAATAAAAGCCAATGGTAATGTCTTGCATCAAAAATCAGAACATTAAAGTTGTGATTATTTGGTCTTAGGTTTTCAGAAAAATAGCAGAGTATTGTTTTGTTTATTGCAGGTAGCAGTTACTGGCACCTGGCACTTCTATTGAAGCTTGTGGGGTTACTATTTTTCATTTGTTTCTTTGCATACTCACAGGTAAGCTTTACAATCTTCGCACAAATTCGTAAAGAATTTAGAGACATATTGTTTAACCTGTACGACTTCTTCCAGGGATTCTTTGAGAGTATTTTCTCCGTGTGGCCTATTTCAAAGCTCTTTGAGCTGCAAGGAAGCATCCATGAGTGGTGGTTCAGATGGAAGCTGGATAGATTTGTAAGTAAAATGTGACTCTCCCTAGTTGGAAATTGCTTTTTTTGTTACAAAACATGTTCTGTGAAATCTTGCTCTTACAAATGTAATGAGCGTAATTAGACAACATATTGTTCAGGTTCAGTTATTTAGAACATTGTGGCTATAAAATTGCCCAGGCATGTTAACATGTGACTCAGACTTTCAAGCAAATATAAAAATGTTTTTACTAGTGTTTCACAGTGGTTCTCAGTCTGTTTCTGCACTTTTGAATTACAGGCTGTGATCCATGGCATGCTGTTTGCCTTTGGTTACCTAGTGTTACAAAAATGCCAGATTCTGTCGGAGGGTAAAGGAGAGCCCCTCTTCTCCAACAAAATTTCCAATTGCCTGCTCTTCATATCAGTGGTGTCCTTCATTGTAAGTGGGCTGTTAGAGTGCCTTTCTCTTTGTTCCGCTTTCGCAATGACTTTGTTTCAACCTACTTCTCTTCCTACAGACATATTCCATATGGGCAAGTAGCTGTAAAAATAAGACTGAATGCAATGAGATGCATCCCTACATTTCAGCAGTACAAGTAAGTCTTCACCTTTGTCATGTCACTTCTTATATTGCTCATCTTCAGATTTTCAGGGGACAATTAAGTAGGCTGCTGGGTAATTAACATAGTGCTCAAAGAATGTAAAGCTTTAGATTTGCTCAATTCTCTGTGTACTTGGCATGATTTTTGTTTTTTACTATCCTCAGATTCTGGCGTTTGTTCTAATTAGGAACATTCCCGGATATGTCCGTTCCTTGTATAGCTCATTTTTTGCCTGGTTTGGAAGAATCTCGCTAGAGGTATGGTTTGCGTATAGTTATTAGAAATCATTTTGAAACGAAAACCATTTTTCGGTAAAAATTGAATAGCAAAATCATCTGCCGTTTAAATACGTCCTTGCCTTTCCTGCTGCAGCTCTTCATCTGCCAGTACCACATATGGCTGGCAGCAGACACCAAGGGCATCCTGGTTCTCATTCCTGGAAACCCCTCCCTCAACATCATCATCAGCACCTTCATCTTTGTGTGTGTGGCTCACGAAATCTCGCAGATCACCAATGACCTGGCCCAGGTGGCCATTCCTAAAGAAAACACTGCCCTGATTAAGAGGCTGCTGGCTGCAGGAGTCTTCCTGGGGCTTGTTCTTATGCTATCTAAGAGCGAGCAGGCTGGCTACTGAAGGAACTGGGGACAACTGCCTAACAAATGAGCCTTGAGTGAGTTTGAGCAATTTGAGCTGGACTCACCAAACTTTGGTAAGCTTCAGAAAGACTTTTTTCTGGGCTGTTGATGGCACTGTGCTGTAAGACCGAATTCAAATTGAGACATTCATCTAGAGGAGAGGCCAGCGGCAAGGCCTGTGATGCAGTAAAGACTCACATTATGAAGCTTTGTTTACAACGAACAGAGATTTTATACAGGACATATGCAGTGGCTGTAGACCGTTGTGTGCTGCACACAACTCCCACGTTTCGGATGAGACTAAGCCTGACAAAATGTAAAAAACAATCTGTCCTCCGTCCATATGTCTTGTAGTACTTATGTGTCGTGTACAGTATTTAATGATTTAAATTAAGTTTACTTTGTACAGGGGTGTATTTGTGTTGCCTTCATATTATGTTTTCTTTTTTTATTGTATGTTGTACCCATGACTGATGTGAACAAAATATGAATGGAATATGAATTTCATTTCCCACTGAATGCAGCGGACAATGCACCATATGCCAACTGCTTCTTTTGGAGCTTCATCTTTCTTACTAACCAGTTCTCTTTGCACATTGTTTTCAGCAGTTCTCAGTTCTTCTGAACTGATACCAGGCACATGAAACCCCTTACAGTTTTCAAGACATGTATGGTGAAGAAGTCACTGCATGTACTACTGAAAAAGACTGCGTAATAGTCTTGAATTATCCAGATATTTGTTTCCCTGCTGCTTATTGTCTAATAGCAACATTCTACTTCACCTAGGAGAAGTACATCTGCTGTGTTCTTATAATCTTATGAAACTGAAGGTCTCAGCATTGTATTAGAGAAGGCAACATTTAGCAGCAGTGCTAAAGAGGGGATTTGAGTTTGACTGATCAGTGACAGGGGTCAAAAAGGTTTGTAAGGGGTCAAATGGACAAAACTAAGTGTGATGAGTGTTTTGGTGATGCTGATCTATAGACTTTTAAGAGACATAGCTGTAATTTCTGTATGTATGTATTTTGCAGCTTTTATCTTTTAATTTAGTACAAAATGGTAAACGGACTAACCCTGCCTTGAATATTATTACTCCTATACTGATTAATGTTGCACTGATTAAGCTTTTGTCTCCTGATTTCAAAGCCATTAGCAGGGCTTTTAGCTCTACACAGTTGTAGCCCCAACACTGATGCCCTTTTGCTTTTCCAGAAACTAAGCAATTGCATAAAGAGTGCAGTATTTTCACTTCCTAAATGTGTAAATGTGTATAGACATTTGTTCATGACAATTGGAATCCAAAACCTGATAGAGTGATAGACATAAAAGTAGGGCAAACCTTAAATAAGTAGTCGGTATAAATCCACAGACTTGTGAAGCTAAGAGAATATTTTTGATGCTTATTGTTCAATTTAAATGTCACTCATGGCTTTAGAGCAGTTTTGGCCTAGCTGTTGAAAATGTGGTGCTATTTAATTGGATTATGGTGTTAAATTTAAGGTTTTGTTTATCAGATGTACCGCTGTTCATTGCTGTATTTGGATTTATTCACCCTGCCCAAGACAGGTTGGAGGCCACATATAAGTGCTAGTAGAAAGTAAGGTGTATAGATGTCTTGGACTGTAAATAGATTTTGCAAATTGTGTAACTGAGAGGAGATGTTCCTCACCCTCATCCAAGAACCACTGACCTGAAAAGTTGTCACTGTATCATAGCCTTTTTCTTGTCATAGTGATATTTTGACATTGCAGAACCATCTGCACTATTTTAGGGTCTTCTTCCATTATAGGAAGAAACGTAAAGCAAACAAGATCATCTGTAGAAATGAGCATTTCATTATAAGAACTGTGGTGTTAAACCAAACAGCAACTCAAGTTACACTTGATGATTTCATTCCACTTACCTGCTATACTTAAACCAACAGAGACTGTTTTCTGTTGTAAATGTGTTGGATTTTATTTTTTTAAAGGCTTCTTTTGTGCATATGAATCAAACATTTTTGTATAGTTTAGTTTGGTCCTATTTAAAAAAACAATTCAGACCCCATGCCTCAATGTAGAGTGGATGTAAATATATTGTTTTGTCCTGAAATGTGAAACCAATCTCTTAATTAAGAAACGATTTCATTTTGTTGTACAGTCATTATTAGAGCGACACTTTCCTGAACTTGTTCTGTCGTGTTTTTCACAGCAGACATGTATTAATTCACTTCTGGTGAATTCTCATTGGTTCACATCAACATATGAAACTGAGAGCAGAAGATTTTTACATTAATAATTTTATTAATTTATTTATCAAAAACATCTTTACTAATGTACGAGGAAAAAAAATAATAAAGCTGAGTATTCGACAAAGACTTTGTGATGACTGAGAACACTGACAGAAAAGGACCCTGCAGAAAATTTAGTGAAATGGTAATGTTAACTGTACAGCCTTGACATTTAAAGAACGTTAAAGGTGATGATTGCTTTTTGTTGGACGTTGGTGAGGATACACAGTGGTTGGGATTATTCAGTTACATTAAAGAGCTCTTATTCCGCAACTACTGTAGCGTAGTTTTTAAAAACGTATATATTTTTAAACATATGTAAAATACGTATTTGGAAATGAATTAGAATCTTAGGTAAATTAGGAAATTCTTTATTAGTGTATCTTCCCTGTCCTGACAAAACCTGTTAATGATATCAGCCTAAAAGTTATCTGTGCTTTCCAATACTATAGCTTTGGCATCATTGGCATGTTTCTGTCATACGGTTTTCAAAATGGTTGTGCAGGGAAACTGGGTACTGCATATGACAGGCAGATTGCAAGAAATGTGCCTGTTTTTTGTTATAGTAATTTATCTGCACTATAACAGACAATGAAATGAAACCATTGTACAAACAAGGTCTTTAAAAGTATAATCAGATTACCACAGGTTACATCCCAGTTTTAGTGAAGACAGTAAAATAAACCAAAACATTTTTTTTTGATACACAGAATGAATACAATTGGGCATCCACATTTCACACAGTGTCTCAACAACAAAGGTCAGTTCAAGCTTCTATGTGGTCATATGAACGTGCCCCTGTATCTCTCTATTACGTAAAAAAATGTATTTAAAATAAGTCTGGAAAAAGCAGTTCAAAATAGTTCTCTTGAAAACAGTTCCCGTAATTATAATACCTCCATTTGTTTTGTTTTGACGATGCTTCACATGTACTGCACTCTGCCACACAAGTGCAAAGGATCACAGAGCTTGCACATGCACATTTGGCACAAAGTGGAAATACAGATTACATGGGTGCTGAAGACTCATGAGAGGAGTGGAAATGCCATCACAAGTTCAGCGCTTCAGCCACCTTCCTCTCTTCAGGAATACCATTTACCTACAATACAATACAATTCAGATTTGCCATTTACAGTAGAGTTCACAAAATATGACACTGTACTCAACTACATGCCATTGCTGTCTGGACAGAACACTGTATCTCCAGTTCTTTGTTCTTTTTTTGGTCATTAAACATAATTGTAAATACCAGCTGCACTACATGTAAGTGTTAAACCTTCACAATGAAAGAACCACCAAAAATGGCACAAAAGTACTTAGGAAATCTGTTTTCATATTAACTTGCATTAAAATTTCCACTTTTTTCCATCTCCCGTAAAGTTACCATTTTGGAGATACAAGGTTTTGTTCCGACAGAAACAATGTACAAATTATAGTACTTGCCTCCAGCCTTCGAAATGTTGACATACAGTAATTACCTCCTTGGTTAGCAGTAAATGAATGATAAACAATGTTAAACGAGGAGATTTGGAGAAGATCAACTGCAGTTCACTAACATGTACGGCGGAGTGTACCACAGTGCAATTAAATGAGGCACATGCATGATTAAACAAGTAATGAGGCCTTGAATTACAATTACTAAATTCACCCTTTCCCATTCAATCTGTGCCCTCATGGAAGACCTATTAGATGCAAACAGCTACAAACAGTTGCTGGTGCAACAGTCACTGAACAAAACACTTTTTTAAATGTATAGAAGGTAGCGGTGTCACGCAATTTAAAAAATGTAATTAATTACAAACTCTCTGATTAATTAATCTAAATTAATCGCACACATTTTTGCTGTAAAAGTACAGTATTTAAAAATTTTAAATATTTAATAACTGTTTCTGCACTGTTCATGTGCAGTAATGATCACAATAATCAGAAATATGACCTAATATGCTGAGGGAAAAAATGCTTCAGCAAGAACAATGACAGAACCAAGTCCATCTATAAGGTGCCGTTGAAGACAATGTACATACAAGCACAGGTGTTTTGACGATTTATGCCGCCTTGTCGAAAAATGCAATCTTTAAGTTTGTGCAGTTCATTCAGTTTATCATCAGTTTATAACACTGATAATGAGAAATAGGCAAATAATATGCATAATCAGAGAAATATATATTTTATTTAAATGAGAGGAACCTAGATAGATAGATAAATAGATCTGAAGAGTCAGGTTCTAACACAGAAATGCTACTGTGAAGACAGGCATGGTAGTACATCACGATGGGTAGCATGTTTCAACAGAACACTGGACCAAGTTAAAGTCATGTGGTATGATTAACCAGTGTTAATTTTTTGACGTGTTATTTTTTCTGTTACTGATTAATAACCGCGGTATTTCGACACCCCTAATAAAAAGATGTATCTCAGGAGATATCACATCTACATGTAGCTCTGCTTATGCAGCAACACTGGCTGTGATGCAGCAACACTGGCTGGAAGAACACATGACATAAGCTGCAGCCTACTTACCTGAAGGCTGTTGCTGTGGTATCTGGATTTGATTTTGAAGATTTCTGTAAACAGAAATGCAACATTCATTTCACTAATGATGTGTCATTCCTAATACAGCATAAACTAGATTCTAATAATACATTTCATTTTATACCTTCGTATTTCATTTAAAAGACAAAATTCTTGTTTTAACATAATTCTCCATCAAAATGTAACCATTTTTTTCTTACCTCTAAAACATTTGACTTTATCATGCACCAACAGGTGGGAAAATATATTAAACAATATCATATTTCAGCTCCACCTCCCATCAGCCACATGTGTCAATGAGCTAGCACAAAGACCTGTCCTGATACCATGTTTTATGTCACGGTACAGAAGGAAAAATGGCAATTTCCAGTTTACAATGACTTTAAAATTCCTGCTTGGAGGTTGTTATTATGTCCTATGTGCCTTTAAGATGGGGAGCACTTCATGGGACTGCATTGTAATTCAATCACTCACTCATCATTAGCAGTCAAAAGATGCTTCATAATAGTAGTGTTTAGGCATCAGGTTTAGGTAGGACTCTAAATCACACTTTGCAATATTTTACAAAAACACCGGCAAATCAATAATCAAAGTTACATTTCTGGACAATTACATGAGTACCCCAATGATCTCAAAGGAACACTTATTTGCAGCACTCAGTGAAAATCCTGTGATTGGTAGGAGGGCATATCTGCATACTGTAACCTTTTAAGCTATCAGATTTTAAAAATGATTTTGTGAGCAGCACTACAGTGCAGTGGGACACTCACGTCTGGGTCTGCATTAGTGGCATGCTGGTGGTCTCATAATTGTCCGGATGAATGGGCGGCACCACTTCTCCACTCACAGGGTTGAAGACAGGCAACGTGGAGAGAGGCCAGGAGATCTCTCTGTTCTTCGACATGCTGCGCAGTTCCTTTGTGGATTTCTGAATAGAGCTGTGGTGAACCAGCTGAATGCTGAGAAAAACGAGGAGATCTACTAAGTGACATAAACTTGCATGCTGCATCCATCATAATGAACAAGCATGCTCCGCAATAGAGGGGCGGAATAGAGAAAATATTCAAGTTTGTGTTACACCACACTTCCAATGGAGCATGTAGTCCCTGAGGAATGAATGTTTTGGTTTATCTTTGGTCATTTATCATCTGTCCACTCATCACATTGCCACATCCCCTTTCTCATAAATCACCATATTTCCATAGTTCCTCTCACATAAACCAAGATACAACTGTGATCTGTATTTGCTAGCAGAACCTGAATCTGCCCCTTTAAGCAGCTGCCAAGTGGGATGACAACATGGTGTCTTTATGAATGATTGATGGATATGGAAATGTCACCATGAGTGAGGACTAAGAAAACCAAAAATGGGGGAAGACAAATAAAACAAAAGGGAATCTCCTGGCTGAGAAGAAATAGAGGGAGAAAAAAGACAGAATCAAGATCAAAGAAAAAACACAGGAGAGGAAACACTTACTCTGGTGTTTGCATGTTTCTTTTTTCCCTAGAAACAAAACAAAATGTCTGAATTAATTACTAATTACTAATATTAATAGTTTAAAGACAACCACACAAAAGCGAATGGGGAGCAAGTCAGGTCAGACGGAGGAAGGTAAAGAGTGGTGGAGGGGGTGGAGAAGGGTGAAGCAGGTTTGTGACAGAATCCTTCAGGCTGCAGTACCTCTGGTGATGAGTGAAGGGCAGGTTGGCACAATGAACTGGACTGACTATGTATGATATGGGGATGTGGAAGACGTGTCCATTGAGATGGCTCAGATATGATAGATGGGAACCCGTGTGTTTGTAATGAACCATAAAACTGCATGTTGGATGAGAATGATAAGCTGCTTTACCCTGTCCTTCTAAGCATCTGCATGGCATTTCTAGTTAACTATTAATAAATTAGGATTTCCGTTTCTGAGATTATGCATTCTAGGTTAATGTTAAGCACTCACACCACCTGGCTGTAAACACATGAGCATAAACCAGAAGTATATTCCGGTATGCAGGTGTAATTGTAATGATCTAAATCACTTTCATAAAATCATTGTTATAACGTCAGTACTGACTCCATTTCAGGTGAATATATGTTTAGTGTGGGTGTTTCTTTTCACTGAGAAATAAGCACTTACACCCCTTCCCGGCGGCAGCACATAGAATAGCCGAGGATGATGAATAGGACCAGGGCGACGGCGGAGGGCACAGCCAACGTAACCAAGAAGTCAGCAAAATAGTCCCTACTTTTCAGTGACTCTGAGGGTGGACTGTACTCTCCGAAGTCTGGCAGCACTCCCATGCCTGGATCTGGGCGGCTGTTGTGCACAGGGACAACCTTAGTGATGTCCACCTGAGAGACACAGGGACAGAGGACAGAATTTGAGCAGGCTGGCTCACTTAAAATGGAAAAAAAAACAAAAGATTAATACACATATTTGGGTCTCTAGTTCCCAACAGACTGACTTACGTTAGAAGTCAATTTGCACTTTAACATGAAAGCTTTAAAAATGGATTTGCTCAAAAAAAAAATTAGCATTGTATCCAGTGAATAAGTTTGTTCTTGATGTGTTACTTGGAGCACGGAACCAATAGATTTTTTTTTTTTGCTTCACATATTTGTGTTAAGGTGGAGACAATCCTAACCCATATAAAATCCTCCATAAAAACCTCTCTTTAAAAGGTGGCCTTGAAATGTTTTTTTTTTGGAATTCTGTGGGACACATTCACAAAATAAATGAAGGAGACATTTTAGATTAAGGAGTAAATTAATATCCTAAATGACAGTGCTGCTTGATCAACAGTCATATGATAAGTCTTGATAAGTCATATGACCAATAGCAATCAAGTAATTGAAAGTTCAAAGCTATTACTTAAAAACACACAAAACATCATAGTTTAAACACATGGCGTTTCAGATATAGCATCTCTCAGCCCAAGGTCTCTAAGGAAAACAAGGCATTTTCTCTATCAGCTCGTGGGTTTGCAGTTTTATTTTCACAATGGTCATTCAGAATGTGAAGATTTTCCATCAGGTTGTAAACTTGTTTCCTTGGTAACCAAATGCAGACCTTTATGGTAATTAAATAGCTTATAGTGATCTGATTTATAACAGGAGGGTTATGAGACCCTCACCAGTGAGATCTTGCACCAGTCGATATGGAACTGGCCTCTGAACTTCTTGTCACAGCTGATGACGGGTTCCATCTCCTGACTGCAGCGCAGCTGGTTCTGAGGGGTCTCCACCTCACGCAGGCATGATGAGAACGGCACATCAGCTCCCACCATCACATACACCCTGCACACACCACGCACAATTCAGAGTAGTCCCATCTACACAATGGTCCTCATTCATTAGAGCTGCATCAAAGTGTGCAGAATGACATACATACTTTGTTAGTAACTGATTTATGAAACTGTTGTATAACATCAAACAGAAGCAGAGATTTGAGTTTAAGAGCTCATACACATTTACATGGCCCAAATGTCATTTACATCAAACAAATGTTGCAAAAGTGAGCAAATAAAAAATAATTCTGTGCGCTCATGAACCAGCGGTTCTCAAAGGAATAGTTTTGGATGAACTATACAGATTAAATAGTAGACATTTTTGTTTTCATTTTAATTTTTATTTAAAGGGGTAGAATTATGCAATGATGTACTAAGATTATTCATTAAGACACTGCGTACGATTTCACTACACTAGATGAGCTAGCTTCTTCTGCCTTTGCTAAGATAAGTTATGTTGGTGGTAGTTGTTGTTTAGTGGTGTACAATAAAAGACTAGAGCTATTGTCTTAAATGAAATGTTTATATTCTCATCTACATTTGTCTATCAGTGTGTATGTAAATACAAACAAAACATTGCACTCAAGCACAGAACTCAGCCACTGTTCTTCAGGAAACAGTCTGCGCAGTCATGGAATAGGTACCTGGTACTCGTTTATGTTCAAGGAATGTGAAATCTGTATGTGTTGCATATCTGATACTCATTTTCTATTTATATTTATTATAAATATACTAAGCAGTAGGAGTGGGCGGTATAAACGGTATACGGTAGAAACGATATGAATTTGGCCAACGGTAGAGATTTTGACTATACCAGCCTACCGCGATAGCTCATGTTGATGTCATCAAGCTGCGCCTGTTTTGGTCGAAAGCATGGCAGCGGCTGCAAGCATGGAGCTTACATGGGGGAAGGAGGAGCAGGTGTTCGTAAAGAAGACCGGTGCGACGTCAGTCATATGGACCTGGTTTGGGTTTAAGGAGTTGGATTCTGAGCAGAAAAATATTATCTGCAAAGAATGCCGGGCGACAGTAAGGCCTCGTCCACACGGGCGTCTGAATCAGGCGTTTTTCTGCTCACAGCATCCACACGGGCGCACAGCCCCGGCACTCGGTCGCCTGCGCGTTCGTGAGGCATCTAAAAAACATTGCATGCAACGTTTTCTTGGCTTCAATTTCTGCCGAAATCCTCTCCTGCCTACGGCGCCATATCAGAAGGATTTTTAAAACAATAATGTCGATTGTAAGTTTTAACAAAGAATAAATCTTTGTCTTCAATGAAGAACTACAGTGCCAATGTAGGACTACAAATCAAGATGGCCAACATGTAAACAATCTGGAGAGAATAATTACTGCCCCCACAGGTGAATACACGAAACT
>JBBPCX010000147.1:15345600-15390270 GCA_037974365.1 Hydrocynus forskahlii | reverse complement strand
ATATCACAATATATATCGTTACTGCACATGCTTCAAATTATACCGCAATATAAATTTTAGGCCATATCGCCCAGCCCAGCTAAGCAGCTACTAAATTTGTACATTTTAATTTACATTTACAAAATGCACATTGATGATAGAGTACTGAATTACCAGCCAGTCAGTACATGGATTCCTGTGTGCACATTTATCATTATAATCCTTATTTTCATTATATTACTGATATTATTACTATTATTTTTTCCACATTTATTATGATTATTTGATTAAATAAAATATATAATTATTTTGATGATATAATTGTAAATAAAGTTGTTAAGCAATTATGTTCAAATTTAGATGCACTCCAACTAGGTGTGATTTAAAGATTAACTGAATTATAAAGAAACTGTCAGTAAAATGGGCATATGTTCCGTTTACAATTAGATGTGATCTTACAGAACAAATGTCCTTTTATTTGCGAAGTAAGGTTCTAATTGTTGAATCTGATTTGAAAACTATTATTGCCTACCTAACGAACGTAAACTCAGACTATATATAATATCTGTATGACTGTAATTTTCTAAATAATGTCTACTGCAGTGCTTATTCAGGAGACTTGTTCTGTACTGTATATACTTTTCGTTTGAATACAGCAAATAAACAGGCAACCAGACAGGATGTTCTAGAGAGACACAATAATTCTGGTAGTTAGGGAGATATTTGTCCACTACAGCAGATACTGTACATTTCTGCATAGAAACTTTCTCTCTTTTTTTCTTGGTGTTTTTACTGCACTTGTTTCTTTTATTGTTCTGTTGTTTCAGATACTTTGAAATGTGTTTTCATGTGTTTTAACTGATGCAATGGAGTGAGGAACACTTACCCCTCTTTCAGGTTGTTGATGGGCAGGGGCACGCGGCCACCCCGGTCCAGTGCTGAAGTGATGTTGATGGCATTGAGCCTCTCAGGCTGCCACACGTTCTTCACTGCACCCAGAAAGTCTCCTAGTACCTCACTGGCTAACATCTCCTCCACATTCATGTTCTTAATGTAGAATTCTGCCTGGTAGGGTAATGGAAACTCTAACAGACAGAGAAAGAGAGAGATACTGCATTATAAGGGTTTTTTCTGTGTTAAGAGTGGTTATTATAAACTAAACATCTGTTTTGGCTTAAATGTCAGCTGGTTGAGCAGTGGTGATCGTACACATGTGTGTTAATAGCACAGAGTGGACAGATGGCCAGTGACATCAAAGTGATGTCATAGCTGGACCCAAACAGCTGTTCAGCCTAAAAAATAATGCAAACTATAATCGCAAAGCAATAAATCATGCTGGATGTAGGAGAAATCATTCACACAATTATACAGCACATACAATGTATGATCTCACAAACTTTGTTACAAAGCAAGTTTACTTTGCTGAACTTACTATAGAATTAAATAAATGTAAATATATATATGTATGTGTGTGTGTGTGTGTGTGTGTATATATATATATATATATATATACATAGTTTATTTCTACAGATTTTTCTTATACAAAATGTACATTGTCTATTTTATTGTATTTTAATTTATTTATCAACATAATCATCTGCCATGAAAATTAAAAAAAAATGTCACATTGTAACTCAATCTTAATTGTTTAATTTTCAAAATAAAATATTTTGTTGTGTAGGTAACAAATGTGTAGTTTAAGATGTGTTTTACAGGATCTTACCTTCTGTACCCATGATGTGTATGACCAAGTTGTGCCTGGCAGTTTCAAAGGAGCGTCGGTTATAGGCAGTAATCTGTAACACACAGGGTGGAAAGTTTAAGTCCGGCTCAGATCAGCTTATGTGCATGGCACAATGCTGCAGACCTAAAGACATACACAGAATTTCTTTGTGGGCCATAAGCCTACATAAATAAAAAAACAAACTATAAATATAATTATCCTTTAGTTATTACAGTTTTAATATAGTATACTATTTAAATCTTATAACATAAATGAAAAAGTAATTATGTAGTAACAAAATTACATTTGCATTCTGTAGTGACAGTGGTCTGCCCTTCTAATTGTTTGAGTTTGTTTTGATGATGATGTAAAATTATGTTTCTGTCTGGAAAATAAAACAACAATAACTTCTAATTCAATGTTCAACTTACAAATGTTTGATATGTTTGTACGTTCAGAATTTGCACTTTCAACTGAATTTCTGAGAGAAACCTAGTTTTGTCAATAGCAATAATAGCAACCTCTAGGGGTTACATTTTGTGAGTTTCAGAATGTACCTACGTCAACACAAGGACAGAGATTTGTATAATATGTAGTAGTTCATTGTCTACTGAAACACAGGTATAATGCAAAGAAATGTATACTGTGTCCTTTAAAATAAACCAGCAACTGTCTAGGCTACAGTACCAACAAGCATTCACTCCACACCTCAATGACAGTGGGCTTGCCAACATGCTCTGCTGTGGGGGAGCCATAGAGGACTCCATCGCTGTGTGGAGTCCTCTGGATGTAGCGGAGCCATCCTGGTCTGTCTGGATAGCCCTTTAGGTTTGTGTTAAAGGTGATTGGGTCATTACTGGTGTCCCCTGTATGAAAAGCAACAACAAATGTTCTTATGAAGCTCTACTGAAAGAGGTCATGTACTGAATTTACTTGATCAAAATGTGTACATCAGTTTCATGAGATTGAAATACATTACAGCAACACATAACGACAAAAGTTAATGGAAACTAAACATGTACACAAAGACGATATATTTTATTCATAGAGAATGATGTATACATTTGAAGTACATGAATTAGCCTATGAATTATAAATAAACAAAATGCATTTGCTTTTTAGGTGTAGGCATTTCCTATGTATTAACAGATGTTCTACATATACGTACTGGTGCTGCTGCAGAACATGTCCTTCCTAGGAACATTCTAGCATTTTGTACGATTAAGGTCATGATGAAATGGACCTGTGCAAAGGCCTATATGCGGAGTAAAAGCAGATGAAGCATACAATACCCGGCTTTGGATAGGGTGGAAATTCCCCTTTAAAATATTCTCTCTCCAGCACGTGGACGAATAGCACTCCTGCCGAAGGGTAGACGTTCCGGTCCGCGTGAGACCGGGACACGATGGTGACCACTGAAGTCGAGAGGAGAGGAGAAAGAGACAATTAACTGTGATCACTGAGGGAGCCAAAATCACCCTTAACCTGCAGGCAGAAAAGCTGCACAGAGGAACAGAGACTAGTACAGTAACCTTGATGAAGCTTTAAATGCTCAGGAACGCTAAATATAGTTCCTGCTGAAACTATAAAAAATGGAGGCAAAAACATACTGCTGATGATTTCTTAGAATTGTACAAAGTTATGGCTTTACTTTCCTCATTTGGCTGGCAGATACTGTGGGCCATACAATAAGAATATTAGAAACATGACAAAAAATACCTTCAGAATGAGCTTTTTCTCTCTTCTCTCTTTCCCTTCTCATCAAACTGCCGATGTGTGATGAGACCATACTGGCACATACGGACTGCAATTGCATGGTCCAGATGGTAACTAATGGGGTGTCACATTTATCTATACAACCATGATTCACTCAGAAAATCCAACCCTATTCTGTAACAAATCTAGGATTGACTTTATTTTTCTCTGTGACATATGTGTTAGAGTGTTAGTCAAAGATCACAGCACCTTTATTTTAAATAGTATTCTCACATTTGTAATAGATAATACAGTTTTTCTGGGCAGTGTAGTGTTTGTTTAAGCATGGAAGCCTGAGACATATATACATTAAGTGACGAGTTTCAATTAGCTCATTTATTTCTTTTAGAAAAAATGTCATTATTTGTATAAGTCAATACTGAAGGTTTAAATTTGGCAAGAGAAAAGGTTAAGTGGTACCACCTCTCGCACGTGAAATAGCCCTACTTATGTCAGTATTATTTATGCACTACTTATCTCTATGAGGCGCAGCAACATATTCCTAACCACAATTTTTGCTATTAGCAATTCACTTTACTGTCTTTATATGCGTGTATATACCACAGTGTATTTCATATTGAAATTTTTTCTGCATTTAATATTCAGAGTTTTTATTAAACTTATTTAGACTTTTTATTTTATATTGTCCTTGTCTCTGTGTCCATGCAGTCGTAACATAAGCAATTTCTTCTGGTCTTGATAAACATTTCTAATTCTGATTCTAACTCAGTAACAATATTCATGTGAACTACAAATATTCTGGGGGCCTGCATGCGTGTGCATCATATCACTGGCAGTGGGTCTGCTGGAGAGTTAGGGCTAGGAGCCACAATTCCCTGGACACATTCCAGCCAGCCCTACTGTTCTTTAAAGAGTCATGAGCCAAAGAACCTCCCAAAACCATCGGTGGAAGAGGTATTTAGCGCCATTCATTCTGGTGAGATGAGATGATTAAAAAAAGCTACATGCAAACAAAAAAACACACACACAGCCATTCCTTCCTCAGGATCCATTTCAGGGTGAAGTGGCAGCCCTTGAAATGGTTTACTTTAGACTGCCAGTGGAGGCGTTGTGTGCCACTCCTCTTTGCAGCCTCTCCCTTGTCTCCTTTTATTGCCTTGCTCTCCTCTCTCCCTCTCTCCTCCGGTCCGTGGGTGGAAGCTCAAATTAATCACCATGGCACTGGACGGAGGAAAAACTGCAGCACAGAGAATCCGGTCCACACACTAAATGGCTCACAACACACAGTACTGCCCACCATCTAAGATTCTTACACAGCTATTCTTATATCCTGCACTACAACCAACAATTCATGGATGTTAAAATAGTTAGATGTAAGAGAAGCCAAAACATACAAGAAAAGCACATAAATCCCAAAAAATTACATAGTGTCCCCTTTTTAGGGCCTACATGACTGGAAATAAAAAAGGGGGCTATCAAATGCAGAAAGACAAATTTTGCTTATCTCCAATATACTAACAAGGAAGCTCCCTCAAAAAGATAAGTCATTGCTAGAGCTGACTGGGTATCATAAAAAAATGCTCAATACTGTTCTAAACAAATGGATGGAAAATGAGCGTGATTTAAATCATAAATGAGTGCTGGAAGTGGGTGCATTTGCAGACCGCAAAAGGTCACACACTAATGAAGAGGCACTGATGCTGATAACTTGTACATGGACAGTCATTTAGTTGGCCAATCAACAGTACAGATTTTGACACAAGCATGATCAGTGGCTCACAAATCCTGATTAGACTGAACCTTTAAATACTGTCACGGAGAGTGTAATAGATATGACAACATGACTTTTTCTTTTGTGATGCAAACATGGATATTGAAACCTTGATTATGAGCCATTGTTGATTCCATATTTCTTCTTTAAAAACTACAAGGCTTTTACTGTAAAATTAGATATTCTAATTCACTTAAGATGAGAGGTAGGTCACTCAATAGTAGGCCATGATGCTGAAAGTACTTAAAGAAACACATAGGCACATAGGCAACAACCTGATTATCACCCAATGTTACTGTGTGGTACCTCAGGCTAGATTTGATTCTACCCTGTAAAAATTGGTTGACACTATTCAAGCATTGCACTTCGATACCCAACTAGAGCCACTACTGTTGGCACATGTACAAAAATGTCCTTACACAAAGATTTTGTTGCTCAAAGTAGTCTTGATATATATATTCACGTTATTATCGTGTTAACGCATTATTTACTTAACACTAACAAATATTTTATTGCATGTTAACGCAGATTTTTAAAAAATCCTTTTATTTTGAAATTTTGTTGCTTTTTGTGCTTGTGGGTGTGTGGTGCAGCTCTGCGTCTCGGCTGGTTTTCATGGCAGTCAGGCGTCCCATTAATTTTGTCCATGTTATATGGACAAAAGTAATGGGACGCCTGACAATTACACCACCAGAGACTTTCATGACACTGCATTCAGATATATAGACTTTCATATGGAGTTTGTCTCCCTTTGCAGCTGCTATAATCGTTCCGCCCCCCCCCGCTCTGGAACTTGTTTTTCTGTCATAAACTAGATAAAACGTGCATGCCCTGCAGGGGCAAATAGCTTTGGTTTTATATTTGATTTGATTACATTAATCAAAGCACTTTTGTTCATATAGCAGTACTATACTACTACTTTTGAATTATTTAATTTTGCGTATAAAAATGTGATTAATCACATTAATCATTGGCCTGCATATATTTGTGTGTGTGTGTTTGTGTGTGTGTGCGTGTGTTGATGCTAGCAATTAGTTCTTTATGTTCATAGGAAAGGGCCTCCTGAAACATGTAATTCAGGTAAGGTACAGGGAAAACAACACAACACACTTACATACAACAAACATGCACTCAAGGGATAATCAAATCATAGAAACTCCACTAATGTCTATAAGCAATGTCAAGTATTGATTTTTTGCTGCCCTGGAGAACATGCATGTGAAGGGGCTACAGATGTGGGCTGAGAATAAGTCTCTTGTTTACTTTGTCCACTTTTCAGTGTGAAACCCCAAGCACAGAAAATTGGCCACCGTTCTACGCCATGGGGGCTGTAAAACAATCAGATGATCAGATAACTGCACAAGCACAAGGCCATGTGAAGGTGACAAACTCCACCCTATTCTAATGGATCAGCCATTAATGGTTAATGCCAAACCCTTAGCCACAGGCTAATGTGGAAATGAAAACACACACACACACACACACTCACACTCTCTCACACACACACACACACTAACACATTCAGGATGCAGAATCCAGACAAGTGCTGCAGTGCAAATGGATAACTCTAGTTTATGCTTTTATGGGTCGACCTTGACCGGGCCTTATGGAGTCAGCCTTTACGTGTCTCGAGAGGGTACGAGTACCTTCTCTCTTGGTACCACAGCCGGGGATGTCCTACTAAAGTGCCGAATCAGCTTCACGCTGGTTTCTCTTTTCCGGTCAGGGGGAACTCATGCGCTTCACCATTTGAGCAGAGAGAAGCAGAGACTTATGGGAATCTGCTGAGCTTCTCTACAGCTCCCTTTCTGTTCAAAGTACTCTTTCCTGAAGTGAAAGTTCCCCCATGAAGCTGGGTCAGTCTGCTGTCACCAGGCGGCTGCTGGGAGCCCTGGAGGTGCAGACAGATCATCTGCTGCCTACAAACTGAACACCTGCCTCAGGTAACCCTGAATTTCAGCACCAAATATGTAGACAAATGTGTTTTTCTTTCAAAATCTAACATATCTACAATTGATGAATCTGTAAATTATGAAGTAGGATCAGATAGTCTGCGCTTCTAGGGACTGATAGTAATGTAAAGAGCACCAAACCGTTACACCCAGTGATGTGGGACTGGATCCTCTAAGGCAAAAAACACTGTTAATATAATCCTGGTTTATTTCTGTAAATGGAGAAGAGAACAACAGAGGGTGGCGATTCAGCAGTTTTAGAAGTGTTATAAGGCCAAAAAAGCTGAAACAGCGGAGCACAGTTGTGTGCCAGTGTTATGAGGAGCGGGATAAGAGGGCGAGAGGCACACACGAATCAAACTGGCTTACTCACCCCTCCTATGAGGCACAGATCTGTGTGAGGCGTCACCTAAAGCCTGGATGCGACTATGGCCTTCCCACATTTTGACAAGGACATAATACACAACAGAATGTGAGAGCAAGCACGTAACTAGTTTTATTTCACACTTTGCTTTCGAGTGCCTCGGCATCTCAGCAAGACTGCATCTTAGACTTGCATTACAGCTCAGAGACATACTGTAACATCTTGTAGTAGCTAACAGAAAAATCACACTCTCTCGTTATACTGGCAGCAGTCGGCAGCAAGCCTGGCAAGCGTGTCCTATCTCTACATCTGTCTCATCTCCTCGGCGAGTCAATGTTTTCAGGCCGGACGGCAGATACACAGTGATTCTGCAGATAAACCGTTAGGTTAGCGAGCTAGCTGCAGTTAGCCTGCCCATCGTTCAGAGGAAAAATGGCGTGTTTTTGTTCAAGTCAGACGGCTCGAACGGTCACGTACCTACTATGAGACAGACGAGAAGGCCCACCAAGTCCATGGCTTATTCGTAACGATGAGTATTCACATGGCAGGTGTGATTTTTCACCAGTGTTAGCTGCACTCCAGCAGCCATAAGCATCCTCCTCCCTCTCGCTGTGCAGCCCTCGCGCCTCCGCCTTCTCCCGTGAGCACATACACACACTTGCGCGCGCGCCACGCGTGGCTCAGACGCTGGAAACATCTGGCGCAGACGCTGGAAAATCAGGAGCACCTTTTCTGCGAGCTTCCTCTCATTAAAACCTCGGCGAGCCAACGCCCCAGTGCCGTCTAACTGAAGAGAACACGCAGCAGAGACATTACAATGGTGTAGAAACCTGTCAACTGCGCCTCGAACCTCTGCTTTATCTCGGGTTTGTTTCCTTTGGAACAGCAATAGTAATTATACAATTCCTGATAATGATAGAAAATTCCTGTGGAAATTTTGAGATGGGCCTGCGACTTAGAAACCACCCAGAAACGCCATAGCAACCGTTTCCTACACCTGAGCAACCACCTAGAAATTACTTTGCAACAACCTGCAATGACACACAACATCTGGTGCAAATGCTGGAAAATCAGGAGCGCCTTTTCTGCGAGCTTCCTCTCATTAAAACCACGGGGAGCCAACGCACCAGTGCCGCCTCACTGAAGAGAACACGCAGCAGAAACTTGAAAACAGTCTTGGCTTTGGTTCCTTTTGTGTGGTTCAGTTATATTTATCAATGGATCCAGTAAGTCAGATGAATGTAACACCGTTACCTGAAGTATAAACAGGGATACAAACAGCCGAACGGTAATAACAATAACTAGAGAGAACATTTCTAAAGAAATTTTCTAAAGAAATTTTTAGAAACTCCTTGGCAACCACCTGCTACATTATAGCAATTGCCTAGAAACTACTTAGCAACCACCTCCAACACCATAGCAACCACATAGAGACTCCCTAGCAACCCCCTTGTATACGATAGCAGCCACCTTGAAACACTCTAGTAACCACTTCCTACACCATAGCTACTACCTAGAAACTACTGAGCAACTACACCATAGCAAGCGCCTGGCACCACCTGAGCAACCACCTTGTATACCATAGCAAGCACTTAGAGTTAAGCCTCCAACAATTAGTGTCCATGGAGAGGATAAAGGGATGGATGAAAGGCAAAAAAAGAGTAGTGTGGGTCACGAAAGCTATCTGTGAGTTGGGCCAAAAAATGTGACAGAAGTGTACCGAGCAAGAAGGAACGTAGTAAAACAAAGGATAGGATGAGTGCAGGGCTTGGAAAAGGAGATGGATATGTGGGGGAATTGGCCTGAGGTTTCATGTGAAGTTTTACTATGTTTGGTCGCTATATGGAGATGAGCAATAAGCAAGGAAAAGACCACTACTGGTCATAACTGGCCATGTTTGTGTGTCAGGGAGGTTGACCAGACAGCTCCCATTCATTCCAACGGGCATGCCACTAATAAGCAGTTTCCTCTGAGATCAGTATAGTTTTCTGATTCGATTCTAATAATGTTCTATAATGATTATAGTTGCTATTGTTATTGTTGTTGTTTTGTTATTATTATTATTACTGATGTTTTATTATTATTATTATTATTGTTGGTGTTATTATTATTATTAGCAGTAGTAGTAATAGTCGCCCTTGTACTATTAGCAGTAGTAGTAATAGTAGTAGTCCTGTTATTATTATTATTAATTGTACTAGTGTTAGTAGTGGTAGTAGTAGTAGTCGTAGTAGGTTTCTTTCCAAACCCCTGTGTAATGCATTTGCTGAATAGTGCAGTTTTGCATTTGTGCATTATGCCACTGTCCAGTCCTTTTCTTTCTACTCATAGTGGGTGGCATTATTTTTGCCCAGTTCACTGGTCCTGTCTAATAAACAAATGGAGGAAAACTGATTCTGTTTTAGAGACCCAGTCGTTTGTTCTTTATTATGCTTCAAATAAAGCCTCATAAAGAATACTGCATGCTTGGTGTAGAAGACTTTATTAGTGAAGGTCTGGCTTGTTTCTAAGTCCCACAGATCTCCATCCATAAAAAAATGCCCATCTGTGCATTAACATCACAACAAACATATTCCTTTAGCAGTAGTAATAGTAGTAGTCCTGTTATTATTATTAATTGTAGTAGTGTTAGTAGTAGTAGTAGTAGTAGTAGTAGTAGTAGTAGTCGTAGTAGGAGGAGGTGGTGGAGTGGCAAAATTCTCCTCAACACAAAAGACCCATTCAGAGGTACACGCTTTCCCTTTTCACTGCTATTAAAATGCCACTGAGCCTAAATATTGTCTGAAGTCCATAACCCTCCCCCCAAGTCCATAAGCTCTAAAGCGGACAATGAGATAAGGTCTGTTATAATGTATTCAACCCCCTGTGGTGAGGCTGAGAAGACAGATGGTCATGCAAAGTGCCCTTTGCATCACGGCCAACGCTCCACAACTGGACAGTCCAGGAGGGGCCCAGTCCGATACAGACCCAGTGATCCTCAACCTGCTTCCATATAAAGACGTATAAGGATAAAACAGAACCTCAGCAAAAGGGCTATTTGCTGCTCATGCTTGATTAAGCCACCTTTGTTAATGTCCAATTCATTGTAGGCCTGCTATCCAGGCAGATCTTTGCATAAATCAACTTGATATTATTTTAGACCTCCATGAGCTAGCTAATGATGTTCAAGTGGTGCGTGCTTTTGTTCCCCTACAGCCCTGTAGTAGCTAATATCAGCCACTTTATGTCTGTAAATGTAAGGAGAGCAGGGTGGTGCAGGCCTTTATAGGAGCCATAAAACACACAACACACCTTATTATTTTAGGTTGCTAAGCAATGTGGTCATATGGTGGAGAGAGTAGGAGGGGAAACACGCAATACCTTCCACTGGCCAGAATTTAGGACACCTTTGGGTTTTTTTCTTTATTATATTAAAAAATACATATGTTTTATCCCTTTTTAATGATAACAGGCCCACTCCATGACATGGATACACAGCTTGCATTTTGTCAAGACGCTGTAGAATTCAGAAGGAAGCCCTCCAGCACCACCACATGTTCCCACACCAAGTGAAAAAGGTTAAACATCAATTTCAGGTAAACATGGAACTCATGATGAATCAAGCAGGCAACTCTGATGTTCCAGCTAACCGTTCATTTCACAACAGAGTCTTTCTTCTTCCAAACTGTCTTGTCACGTTTTAGATGTGTATCACACTCTTTCACTGAAAACTCCCATTCACAGCTTTTTCAAGCCTATCACATGCCCGTCAGCCTCCCAGGCTTCAGGCAGAGACTTACCACTTTCATAATTCCTCATTTTTGTAAAAGCATAGCCGTCCCACGTTATTAAAAGACCTACACCACACAGGCTTCTATAAAAGTCTGAATGAAAATTACAGACAGTTACTATGTTTTACTACAGGATAACTGTCATAGATTCATGTAAAACAGGAATATTACATGAATGTGAAAATAAGATAATTATAGCATTATACAGCACTACAATTACAGGCCAGGATAATCTTCCAGTGAACCTTTTTGCATCATTATCTCATGGAACATTAATGTGACAAGATAAGATAAGAAAGGGAAATGCTTTCGTCATTAGCATGCTCTGTAAAACAAGAGAGAATAAAAGATAATAAACAATATAATAAACAATACACTTAAGACAGTAAATAGCGCAACACAATTACAAGAATATTATCGTAACAAAATAACCATGTATCACTGACACAGCTGTGTGTAAGATTTAGTGTGCTGTACCATCTTCATGCTGGCAACAATTTTGGTAAATACTAAATTTTAGAAAATACTAAAATTCCTGGATGCTGGATGTACGTTTCTGTACTGAATCCATGTGTTTTTTTCTTTGCCAGACTGCGGTTTGGTGCCCCCCTCCCCTCCACCTCAGATTATTGGAACGAACCATTCTGTTGTAAATAAGGTTGTGCACCTGTCACATGGGCCAACCATTTTTGAGAAAGAAGACGCTGAGAGACACGAAACGCAGTGATGACAGTACATACCTGTCTTGATATAAGCTTCTCAGTGAAACGAGCAAAGACTGTTTGGTTTTAATGGGGTTACAATGAAAGGTATTGTGAGTGGACCCCCCTGTCGGGGGAATGGCAGCATCACTTCGGAGCCTGCAATGGCGTTGGCTGGCGCTGTGTGTGTGTGTGTGTGTGTGTGTGTGAGAGAGAGAGAGAGAGAGAGACAGAGAGAGAGAGAGAGAGAGTGTGTGTGTGTGCGTGTGTGTGCGTGTGTGGATCCCGGCTTGAGTGTCAGATTGTTCAATGGTATGCTGAAGGACTCGATGTTGCTGGCTGAGTCCTGGTGCTCTGAATGAAAATGATGTTTATCCTGCAACACAGGGATACTAACACACCTTTTTCATCTGCCTGAGCTCTCGAAGAGGGGCTACGTTTTTGTCTCTGCGAGAGAGAACTGATAACAGCATCAGTTTTGGCACCAAAAGAGAGAAAGAGGACGTAAGTGACCCTTTTGTTTTGAACATTGTAGCATCGCGGAGGAGTTAGGCAACAGTTACTTCTGCTTTTGGACTCGTTTTCCTGTAGGTTCAGTTGTCGCATGTTATATTTTCTACAAGCTTGTGTACATAAACACACCTAGTGTTGATGGAAAGGCTTTGAAGGCAGAGCTGTCAGGGATCGAGGCGACGGACGGACTGGGCTGCTCACCGTAGCCTCCAACATTTCAGCCTTAATGTCTACAGTGCATCACAGTTGTCTTAATTGTGCAACCTACATGTCGTTAGACCTTAAATGAACAAGCTGGATACAGTTTGTGGTCCATTAACTAATTCTAATGGGCATATCTTCTTCATCTTCTTTCCAAACCCCTGTGTTATGCATTTGCTGAATAGTGCAGTTTTGCATCTCTGCATTAAGCCACTGTCCAGTCCTTTTCTTTCTACTCATAGTGGGTGGCATTATTTTTGCCCTGTACATTGGTCCTGTCTAATAAACGAATGGAGGAAAATAGAGTCTGTTTTAGAGACCCAATCATTTGTTCTTTATTATGAACACTGATATTCAAATAAAGCCTCATAAAGACTACTGCATGCTAACCGAAAAAGATGTAGAAGACTCTGTCTATTAGTGAAGGTCTGGCTTGTTTCTAAGTCCCACAGATCTCCATCCATAAAAAAAGCCCATCTGTGCATTAGCATCGCAACAAAAATATTCCTTCAGCCCTCATGGCATACTGATGATTACGCAGAACAGTCTGGCTCAGGGTGGTGGGCAGTCATAAACATAAGTGTACATTCCCCTGTTTTTGGGCTTTAAGAGTATTTCTGTTCCAGTTTCATCCCTGGCTGTGTTGAATAACGTGTGATCGCAGCACATGCTGCTCAAAATAACCACGAATGCCATTTTGTTGTGCTCAGGAGGCAAGCTGTGTTACATCAGTGTGCACTCAGTGAATTAGACTGCACCAAGTGCTTTCTTGATAGATAGCCCTCTCCCAGGATCAGTGCCATTAGTGTTTCAATACAGCTCTGTTATTTGCACAGAAACAAATAGAAAGTACTGTATCGTGAGGAAAGATTTTTAAAAACCCGTAAACAAATTTGAACCGTAATGCAGACTTTTTCTTTTGTTTCACTCTAGGGTATCTTGACAGAATGTGATACTGAATCGCATAAAGTACATTAGGGATGCCACTGCACATTTGAAAACAATAATTCCCTCCGTCGTTGAGGCTGAAGATGCTGAAGACGGAGGCCTCGGCAGAGAGGACTAACCTGAGGAGCGCCTCTCCGCACAGGAATGCCTACAGAGCAGAGTTCCAGGCTCTGAAGAAGGCCTTCGACCAGCCCAGGCAAGATGGCGACCCCAAGTCCAAGGATCCCGAGCGGGTCAGGCAGCCTCGGGGTCGGCAGTATGGTGCCCATGTCAGCCGCATCAAGGACATGTTCATGCAGATGGGCACTGAGAACACAGGCTCTGGCAAGACGCACACGAGGGACGATACCTCCCCACAGAAACTCGCCAAACCGACCAACTTCATCAACAGAGCAGACGGTTCAGTGATCAAACTTCAGCATAGCGAGAGAAGCGGTGGCAGCCACAACTCAAAGTTCTCAGAGACAAGGAAGCTCTTTGAACAGAGTTCCAGAGATACATCCCAGTCTCCTGTATACTCCTGTGGCAGAGATAAAAGGGGTTCTCATGAGCATCTAGATGACTGGAGGGGGGCACGTTCCAACAGGGGCAGCACAGACTCTTTGGATAGTCTTTGCTCACGAACAGAGGCTTCATCTCCCACGGTCAGCCAGCTTAGTGCTGTGTTTGAGAATTTAGACCAACAAGGCTCTGGTTCCACTTTCAGAAGAGGCCATGGGGGTGGACGGGCTCTTTATTCCCCAGACAGCTCACTCAGACACGGGGAAGCCAGTGAGGATGACACTAGTGCCCGCCAGTCTCCATCAAGAGGTGTGTACAGAACCCGTGTCGGGAGCAAGCACACCCTTCCAGTTTCGTCCTCCTCAGAAGATCTTCTCAGTCCCAGCCCTTTGTCAGAGACGGTAGAACAGCCAAAGGCAGTCCATGAGAAAATGCGTCATGAAGGAACTGTGGCAGAGAGCAATTGTGGGGATGGAGGAACTGTTGAGGCTGTGGATGGATCTATTGAGCAGAAGCAGGCAGAAGATGCTGCTGGAGTTTGCACAAACTCTTCTCAAGCTAGTGACACTACAGCTCATGACAAACCACAGGAGCATATGCCTGACTCTGCAGGCATCAAGTTGGGGAATGATGCAGAAGAGCCTGCTAAAGACAAGTCTAGGCGGATTACGGAGGATCAAATAGAGGAGCCCAGCGACGAATACTGTGGCAATGAGAGGGTTATTTTCAATGCAGATGGGGATGCTTGCTACCAGGGCTGGGGAGAAAGCTGCACAGACCTGGAGGATGATTTGTATGGGGATGATGATGCTAGCTATGACCCTGGATCAGAGATCACAGAAATTCCTGGTCTTCCTACAGAGGCTGAGGAGGATATCCCCCAACGGCGGAAAATACGATTCAGCACCTCCCCAATAACAGTAAGTATACCCATAATCTTTACCTATTAGAAGAATAAGGCAAAATAGCCTATAGCATAGAGTATAATATAGAGAAAATAAAGCATGAACCTTTAGGCTGGGTAATCAAATCTTCAACAAGAGAAGACTGTTGGCCATTGCTAAGCTCTGTTGAGTCACCATCTTGCCTGATCATTGCAGTGCAGTTTATTTAATGAGCAGGCGGTGTCCTAAAGTGGCGTTTGAAGGGCCTCTCATGTCTGCAGGGATGTGTGCACACAAACAGCTGCTGCCCTCACAGCCGGCTCTGGCGCTGCCTCCTTTTGCTTACTGCACTAATTCAGCCTCTCTCGGTTCTTCTGTAGCCTGTCATGTTCATCTCACTAGTATTGTAAATGATCCAAATCTGATCTCACAGGAGGTGTGTGAATCCTGTGTGAGCTTTGTGTTCCTATGGGAAGTGTGAAAGTGGTAATTGCATTCTGCACGCAGCTGTTTGATAAACTGCTGGAGGTTGGATGGCTCTAGTACACTAACGTAGATACAGTGCTTCATTCTATAGTTTTTTACTAGCACATTAGTCTGAAGGATAATTTTGGGAAGCCGTAGTAATCCATTTTATGTTGTCAATTAAAACCCTATGGTCCATTTACACTGCCCCCCATCAGATCAATAAACTTTGATTTACCCATTTAAAAAGAACAGCTCATTTAGTTGCAGATCAGGGCTATTCTGTTTGGACTATGGACTGGCTATGATATTTCGAGCATCTTGAATAAAGAAACAAGCCTCCAGAAGTGTGTTAACAAGAGCTATTAGAAGCAGTCAGAAATGGTTTGGAGGATGTGTAAAGTAAAAGCAAACAAACATTCCTCTGGTCCTGATCAATCCTATTAGCATGCTTAAGCTGTTCAGAACAATTCCCCCTCGTTTTTTTTCATCGGGGAAACGTGATGTTTGGGTGCAAATACCTCTCACGTTAGCTGAAATCTCATGGAGTCATCTTGTGTCAGCTTTTGTCAGTGTATAAGGTCAGCTACTCCAGTTACTCCTTTTTTCCAGCATAGTGTATCATATTCTTAGAGTTCTGTAATCAGATCACATCCCTGTGCTACTCTCAATTTGAATTCTCAGATTAGCTGGCTAATTATAAGTGAAGTATATAGGTCTTTCCTGCTGCCTGATGCCATTTTGTACTTTCGTGTAATAAGCTAATGCAAGTGGTATATTAAAATGATCATATAAGATCATGCCTTCAGAACTCAAACATGTGAGTACCACTCTGTTTTAATGGCTCTGTTTGTCCCTCCCCTGTTCAATATATTCATGGCCCGGGGGCTGTTGAAATGCAATTGTCATCTCGTAAATGGGGAGTAAGTAGAGAGTGTCAGTCCATTGTAAATTGGCATTGTGCTGCCTGGGTTAACAGTTGACTAGGCTGAATTGTTAAACGGCCCTTGGCTTCAATTTATCAGACAAAGGCTGTACTTTGCCCATTAATCATATGGAATATTAAACTCTGTCAGGCCACAGTCTTGTTTTGCATTCTCTGAACAAACAACGGTCTATCTCCTGTTTGGACTTATGAAAGAGACAGAGTAGTTTGGTAAAATGTAGCTACTCCCACCAGACGAACCCAACACGAAACTGGCTCGACCCCTGCGGGAAAGGCCTACAAGAAAGACTTTGGGGGGTGGGGGGGATCGTCTATGATTAATCTTTCTCAACATTTTTTCCCGCTGCAGTAATATTTCTTAGTGCCTCGTAAAGCGGATAAATCATTTCAACATTAAAGCTTTTAAACCTTAATTAATCTGGTGCTCTTGTAAGAGGCTATGGTGGAGGGCTGCCCTAGTGGCTGTGGGCTATAACAGCACTCTCAGAGACCCGCTGTTTCATAGAAGCAGGGAAGAGACCAATCAGTTCCGGAGAGATTCTCTCTACAAAGTTGCCATCTCATTCTAATAATATCTCTCTTACATCAGACTGTGTACTCTGTCCCTTTATTCCGTATTAATGTATTATTCATTAATTATTTAATCTCACCCCTGTAGCTTGCAAAGACACTCAGTGGGGAGTGTATCAGTTGCAAGCTTTAGGACTGACTGTCCTGGAGTCACTCTTATCGACGTGACTTATTGTAACCATGTTTAAATGACTGTCCTCCTCCTCTCACTGGTGCTGATGTGCGGCTCTCTCAGATGGGCTGAGTAATGCTTGCAACTTAGAGGCCAACCCAGGGGCTATGATCACTGCTCACAATATACAGTAATCAAAGATGACATTTAGTATTCCAGTAGAAAAGTTTTGATCATGCCTGTTTGCAACTGTGTTGGTTATTAAGAACTAACAATAAAAAATGCAAGTAAACACATATTCTGAGGCTGTCAGCAGAATTATACACTGACTTAAACTGTACATATTGAATTTACGTGTGGCTTTGTTTCTAGGACTTCTCCAAACATGAATTTTTATGTCCACTTCCAACTTCTTCAAGGCCAAAAGAAACAGACGATAAAGAAAATTATGTTTGTTTGTTCTTTATCTAAAGGTAGGCAGGTGAAATGCACACTGATACAGAAATCAGGTATAACTTATACACACACATGCAAGCACTTGGTTGACACTCTGTATCGTTATACCCCTAGTAAATATAATGCAGTTGATGCTGGAGTCAGGATGAAGGTTTTCTTTTTGTGAGACTTGCATAACAACACATCCCAGTCCGACCACACACGGCATCAAAGCCTCAGAATTGAGATACGACGCTTATTAATTGATCTGCAGACAAGCGCGCAGTGTGTTGCCTATGTGTGCATGTAGGCACTTGGCTGCCCTTTGCAGTGTCTCTCCTGTCATCATGCTCTGTGTGTGCTCCTTAAATGGCACTTAGAGGTTGTAATGAAATGTTGCATCATACAAAATTCGGCCTCTTGTTGCGACATCTTGATTCCCTAATCGAATTAAGTGGGTTTGAAAGACTGGAGAGCAATTGAATGAGTGCTGAAATGACACAGTAATTGTACACTCCACTTTCCCTGCTCCATCATTATATTACAGAGGCCTGCTTACTGTCCAGCTGATTCTGTGCTCTTGTGTTGGCTATATTTGGGACATAAAGATGCAGCTATACTTAGTACTGAAATTTTGAAAGGAGCCACCATGTAACACAGGTGTTGACTATCCATTATTTTTAGCATCTAACTAGTCAGAGGGCAGCGTGTTATTATCAGCTGACTGAGCAGCCTGTTGTGAACCTTTCTGATCTGTGTCAATTAGTTTATGAACTAGAATGTGTCATCGTGTAAAGTACAGTATAAACCAAATAAACAGCTGTGTTTCCTCCTTACTTTTATCGCCTTAAGACAGGAGTGTCAAATCTTATCCACAAAGGGATGTTGTGGCTGCTGATCTTTGTTCCAAACATGTGGGAGCACACCTGATCTGTTTGAAAACTGAGAATAAGTGGAACCAGGTGTGCACCTGATTGGAACAAAAAGTGAAGCCAGCCCTGCCTTGAGGTGAGAGATGTCTACCTGGACCTACATTGGTTTCACTGATACTGGTTTTGCTCTGTATGCAAGCTGGTAAATTCCGCTCGAGTTAATATTTCACAGTTTGTGCTGAGGCACTTGAGAAGACAGGCCTTAATCCTAAATCCACTGAACAAAGAAAATACATGGTAATTGGACTCAGTGACGCTTGAGACTGCGAATGGTTGCGCATAATCTTCTGCTCTTCATCACAAACACAGATTTCCTTTGTGAAGCTGCTGTTTGCTAGTTTAGAATCTGAGATGAAACTGAAAATATCAAAAGCACTTATGTTTCCAAAAGACCTAGTTTATCTTGGTTTGTTTGAAGACGAAAATGAAACCTGGAGTTGTGCGATATTATGCACTTCATAGGGTGTGTTAACCCTCTACTCCAGATTCTACGTTTTTTAAAGAGGCTCATGAAACTGACTAGACCTTTGAGTCATGGCTTTTGTGTGTTGTTGATATGACTCTTTGCTACAAATGATGTCACTCAGGCTTAGAGAATGAGACACATGAATGCAGTGAGGCCTCAGAAAATATTTTCCCTCTAAGATATGCCGGGGATTTATGCTGCTTTTGCGGATTAGCTTCCGCTACCACCACTCAAGCATAAGCTAACTGGATGTTCCCTTCCTGAAGAGTTGCCTGACCAGAACAACAGCAATTCTGCAGACTTCTCAGGAGCTGATGATTATGTAATCTGTGTTTGGATTTAAAAAGAAAGTACAGCATTTCATATGAAGCAAGAAAGCAGAGGCCTTGACACAATTAGACAGAGCAAACATGTCATCAGGAGCTGTTGTGTTTAGATTTAATGTCCCTGAAGCAAAGTCCAGGCTCATTAAATGGCAATCAGGAAGACTTTGAATTTACTGCTATCAAGGAAAAAGACATCAAGGTTTACATATTTGTTTCTGGATGTCAGATTTTATGCTGGAATCTAAAGGCAAAGGTCAGCCTTTGTTATTGTGTTTTAGCATTTATGAGGTATTCGTCAGACTATTTGTTTTTGGGACACCTGACCTCTTTCGGAGTTGAATTTTTAACGATCGGAAACAGAAGACAGCTCTGCGGTCCTGGGGCAGGGAAGATCCTGGCTGGCCGTGTCAGGCACAACCACTGCCCCTCCCTCTCTGAGCTCGGGCTCTTTAGGAGAGGCAGACATTGTTCTCTCTCGGCTCTCGTCCGAAAACAAGGAGGTGCTCAGACTGACACACTGTCCTGCATTGTTGTTCAACACTGTGGCCAAATGGGCCATCTGTACACAAACCCAGCTATACTGAGTTCAGTATTCTCAGGGTGCCCAGAAATAATGCTCAGTCAGCCTTGAATATTTACAACAGTTTCTGTGTGCTTATAATTAAACTAAAGCTAGTATAGGTTCCATTATTTTTGTCCTTAAAAAAACTTGACTATTCTTCGCAAATAATTTTGAAAAGTAGGAAGAATGTAGTGAAGAACTTCTTATAACAAACCTATGCAAACCTAATATAGTGTGCCTTTGTTTGTCAATGCCATTCAGTCAGTTACACTAATTAATAATACAGCAGGGTGCTCTGTTATTAGCTAAGCAAGATGCTTTAACCCACACATTCATAGCTGGGCCTGAGACATGAAAAGAGCGGTTGTTTGTCAGTCCTAGAATCTCCGAGGCCTGCACTGTAAGTTTCCCTCTCGCTATGCTAGTGAGAATGATTATTTTCTGTGATTAAAGGAGTGTTCTAGCAAAAAATCTCATTTACACAATTTTTCCACTTACTCCATATGTGGCTGATCAGCCAAGACATGTTTGGAGCCCAAATTATGCCTCTTTGGTTTAGAGCTGAAGCTATGTCTCTAATACCGGTAACCAAAACCAAGTCTGTACTCACCCAAATCATTTTCATTAACACATCCCTGAAACAACCACATGTGGATGTGGTTTAATGGACAGTATGACTTGCTGTGATTTCTGAAAATGAACAAACATTTAGCTGAACACTATGGGCAGCCTCTTTAGTCAACAGGGTATTTTTCACACAAATAAGTGCTGGTCTATGATCATTTGTAGCAGAGACAATGTGAATATTGACAAGGAAAAAACAAGGAAAATCTGGACTCCAGACATGCCACCGATAGGCTGCATCTGGCAGAAGGGGAAAATTAAGTTTTAATATTTTTTTTGCCAGGCCATTCTTTTATGGCACCCAAAGATTCAAAAACAGTATAAGGGTAGGCAGAATAAGTATTTAGAGGAGAAAAACTTCAGTAAGAGTCAGTAGCTTTCGTGAAGGGAAAGGTCCTTGAGTTCCTTAGTCTATCCTGTTGTGCACTGGGCAAGACTTTAAGAATTTTTGAGAATCTTTAAGAATTCAGAGATCACCTGACTTGCTAAATCTGGTCTTAGCTATAATCACTTACTTTCCAATGATATGGAGTCATCTGAACAGCTTTTGTTCCTTTTAAATTTGAATTAAATGAGCTTACAAAATGTAGTGTGCTTTCTTTCTTTCATATGCAAAAATTGAGGAATGATTCATGTTTATTTACATGTTTGACTAAATCTGAATTAGTCAAATGTAGATTTTCTAGTTTTTCAGCTTAGCCTGAATGCTAGTTCTGTATGCCCAATGTTTGGGTTGTATATAGAATAGAATAGTTGCCGTTAGCCTGTATGTGATCTCCGTGATGTAATTTATTTATTTTTTTTTAGATCTTTTAGCAGTATGTCAAATGCTTCCAGCATGAGTCAGCGATGTACCTCCACAAGTAAGTGCTTTGGAATGTTAATGTGCTGAGTCGTCACGGTGTAGATGCACTGTGGTGTCTTGCTAATGCATTACAGGGTGCTTAGGTGTCAGTCGTGTCCTGGAGAGACTTCTGTTTGGGTGAATATGACACTGAGGACCCTGGGATCACGTAGGCCTGTGGTGCCATTTAAAAATGATCAAGCACACAATTTTACTCTAACCCCAAAAGTAGTTGACAATAAGTTTGTTGTCAGAAATTTGCTTCTTTGATTTTGCACTGGAGTTACAGAGCTAATGTTATAAGTAGTGCTGCATCAATAATGTGTCTGTATCAATGCCGATACTGGCACTTACTGGCACTGGCACAGTATCATATTGGCGGGAGAAGGTTAATAGCTACTACACGCACTGTGGATGACTGTATATGTACCAAAGACCAGTATGGTCTGACAGTTGAAGATGAGTGTAGGGGGTGTATGAGAGAAGTGAAACTACATTTAGCATCTGCGTATGTGGATATGGTGTGTATGTGTCATGGGTTTTTGCAAAATAAAAAATCTTTCAGACTCTGATAATCAATAAAATATTTTAATAAAATAAAATATCTGTGCAGCCCGGTACCAAATGATACCAGTCCGTGGCTCGATGGTTGGGGACCTCTGCTTTATATTGTTAATTTCTGCACAATCCCAATACAAGCGAGCTAACTCACTAACTACAAACAGCAACGAGCCAAAACGCGAGTAATGAGTTAATCATGTACTGATGAACGTAGATCTGCACTTTGATCTGTAGCAAATAAATGGCAGTGGTGTGATTTGTGTGCAGCTATAGTTGGCAAAGGAGCTAACATATTCATTAGCAAGCTGGCTAACTGGCCTCCTATAAATAGACAAACGTACTGAAAATGTATGATATTTGGTTTTAAAGCTGTCACCATGGGGGAGCAGACCCAGGTTTTTCTGAAATCAGGGGCCACAGAGGGGCCGAGTATATGTCCCAAATCCGTGCACTGTTATTTTTATCTGTTGGCATTATCTTGCAGTGCCTGAATGTTTTCTGACCTGGTGAAGAGGGTTGGAGTTGCCCTGGTCTTGACCCTGGCTGGCTTCTGCCTGACTCATTGTCACTCTCTCACTGTTACTCTCCCTGATTTCACACTGCTGTGAGTCATTTTAACTGGCTGGCAGACTGGGAGTATTTTTGTTCTTTTCTTCCCATACTTGCCATCTCTGCCAAACATTATAGTTAACCCATAAATACAAAATACTGAGCATTTGCTAAACTGATTACATTGAATGCTGAGTTCAGGCTGGGAGGTCAAAAATGCATCATACTTTTTCAAGTGGGACATCAGATGTTTCTGGGACGCAGCATTAGTTTCATTTAGTCAGCAATGCCTGTGGCATGATTGAAAGAAGAAGTGACTTTTAGATGGTGAATTCATACTCTCAAGTGGCTGAGGTGAAACAAAAAACGACCTGGCTTTAATTTTTACATGAGAACCAGCTACTGTTATCCAGGTAGCTACATTCCAAGACTAACTAACTAGTGATGTAGTAGCATGCTGCTCCACGAGCCTAAGCTCAGTGACAGCAGCAAGTAACACTTTACACAATTACACTACCTAAAATTGTGCAATCATAACTTAGCTTTGTGGTTTATACAATGCTGAGCACCACTGTTTAGCTTTCTGTGCAGTCTCATGCCACGTCCTGTCACATCGGTCTTTCCCCGTAATGACCAGTTTTCCACCAAAAATGTCTTGATTCTTACTTTTTCATTTTCTTGGTGCAAAACTTACCCTGAGCAAGTTACTCTAGCAACACTTTGCTGTGTAATGTTATTTATAATGCTGTGTATATACAGGATGTTGTTAAAAATGAAATTAAAACCTAATAAATAAACTATGTCATAATCATGGGACTCTTTCACATGATTACCATAGCCTACAATGTTGATGCATCTGTTAAGTCAACAAGTGCTGGAAATTAGTTAACCAACTAGTGACAGGACAGTGGCACTTCAGGGGCCAGTCAGATATCTGTCAGGGCCTCTGCTCCTCCGGGCCACCCCTGAATTTGCCCATGGGTTTTATTAGGCTACTTGTTTATTACTTGTGGCAAGATTAGCCACATATTTCCAGTGTAGGATTGAAGAAGCAAACTTGACATCAGTCATGTCTTCCCTGACTTACTACGTATGGGGTAAGAGGGAAAACTGTAAGGTTTCCAGACTATAATTCTTTAAAACGATCAGTGGCGGTTGATGGGGCCAAGTGTCATTCATTGCTGAGGCAGGCATCAATAAAAATGCACTCTCAACCACGCAGCCCCTCCCACTTATTTCTGCTGTCTCTCTCTCTCTCTCTCTCTCTCTCTCTCTCGCGCTCTCTCTCTCTCTCTCTCTCTCTCCCTCATTCCCTCTTGGCCTCCACTCTTAATCTTCGGTCTGAGCCTCTGCAGGAATGCAGTCATCCACAGTGTGGCTTGAGGTGCCCTGGCTGAGCATGCTGGATCGGCTGAATCCTGATGGAGCAGAGTAGGACAGCACTTAATATTGGGACAGGCAGGAGGAAGGAAAGGAGAAAGCCATAATAAGAGGAGTGGGAGTAGAAAGATGTATGATGGAGCTGCTACAGTGTGATCTGCCCATGCAGCCTCAGTGACAACCCTCTCTCTGGAGGGGAAGAGATAGAGAAAGGCACACCCTGAAGCAGCAGGCAATATGAGATGCTCACAGTGCAGGATTACCCATGAAGTCTTCCAGCATGAAATGAAATATGCATATCAACAGCACTGTTCTCTTCTAGCAGCACTTCTGGCTAACAGTAACCCCTTCTTACCTAACATGTATCCAGCAGTACATTCAAAGACATTAGCCCAATGTACTCCACCAGCAGAGTAGATGGGGCATAATGTATCGTCATCTGAAACCGAAGCTTTTGGTGTGCTTTTCTGTTGTTTTTGTTTGTGTTGTCTTTACTACTGAATGCACTGTAACTGTTTCTTAGAAAGTGTGGATGTACATTGAGAAGTTTAAAAATATGAAATACAATACCAGCTTGGTATGTCTTGTGTAATAATCTTAAATTGTAAATTGTTCATTTATGTCTCATATTTCATATTCATTATTTGTTTAGTAATTATTTTTTATTTCTATTTTAACTTTTATCTTGATTGTGTTCTTTGTAGCTGTTTATATTTGACCTGTTGATTAAATTCCATTTGAATATTTTCCGTCACTTTATACACTATAAATGCATGGCTACATTGTTAATGAGGGTTACCCTCAATGTACTTCTGAGTGGAAAATAAACATTGGTTGGTCGATTGATTAATTGATGCGAATTTTTGCTCCCTACATACTTTTGGCTAATTTATTGTTTTGATTAGGGCCATTATGTGTAGGGGTTTGGTAACATAAATAACGTCAGGCATGTAAGTCTACTCACAGTAGATTTCAATGCTGCCTCTACACCTGTACCAGGATGTTGTAGCCTAGTTATGCATGACTGCCATTTATCTACTACTCTCAATGTAGCAATTTATTTCATTCATGTTATTTAAATAGGCAACTGATTATGGACTTATCAATGTATGACATATTGTAACATAAAATAATGTTATTTATGTTATGTCAGCTCATAGAAAACACACAGAAATGTGCAGGTCTGTTTTGTGTTAATTTGCCTCACAAAGTGTGACCAAATACATAAAATTGGCTACTGGAAAAAAATCTGAATTTAATTGATTAAAAAAATTAATGATCCATGTGTCCAGAGTAACAGCATGGAGATTGCTATTGGGGAAGCGTAGATTAAAGGGCAGGAAAAGCTCCTGTTACAGGATTAACAATACTTAGGATTCTTGGCCTTTATACAGAATGATGCTGTGGACTATGAAAGCAGCAGGCTGCAAGATGTTTTAAGTAAGACTCCACTAAATAGATTATGGTGTGGAGTATGAGGGAAACAGGAAATGGTGGTGAGAGGCCGATTTATGATGAGAAGACAAAAATGCTATGTTGCATTTGTTTCATGTCAGTTAACAGCTGTATTGATCAGAGAGTGGCGGATGGGAGATAGACGGTTCAAGAAGGGAGGAAGCGGAGCTGATAGCAGAAAGCTGATGAGAAGATAGGAGAAGTGCTGGGAGTTATTATGAGCAGTTTGAGTGAAGCTGGATCAGGCAGTATTGTGTTCAACATGAAAGAGCACAAGCCTGAGACTCAGCAATAGAAGAAGTTAGGTGATTTTGCTATTGAAGCGTCAAGTATGAAGTGACTTTTTATCTTTAAAAGCATGCCAGAACATGGAAATAAGAGGAATGCATTAGGTACCTTCACAGAAGTTATTAGGTACCCTCTCAGGGTCTTTTAAAGCCCTCTATCACAGTGCAGTTCAGATGTGAAGTAAAATGCAGAGTGCTTTGTCTTTTGCATTATTGGATAGTGTACCTTGAGCAGCAAATAGAAACAAGTATAATCCAAATTTATCAGTTCTGACTTGGATCATGTTTTACTGTCATCGTTGCAAAGTTGGCAGAAGATACCAAAAATGTATTTGGAAAACACACCCGTAGAGTATTTCAGAGCATTTCCACAGCAGATCCTAAACTGGAGAGTATGAAGGCAGTTATAGTTTCTATTTCTTTGCCTCTCTAAAAAATATTCTCAAGACTAAAAGTGAAATTCAAGGTGGATTCCAAGAAAAATGTTGTGCAAAAACCAAAAAAGATCTTAAAGTGCTTCTTCAAGGAATAGAGTGTGACAGTCAAAATTATTTTAAAACACAGATGCAATGTTTTTCACCACGTTATCTTTATGTGGTAGTAAGTGACCAAGATCAAAAGACTAGTGATCTAGTAATTTCCCAGGGCTATTTGAATGCAGTGTTGTGGGTAATGATGTGTCATTGCTTTCCACTCACTTTGAGCTCAGTAGCTGATGCATCCACACCAATAACCGCCAAATTAATAGAAATGTGGAGACTTTTTGCTCTGTCTTTGCTGAATACTTTGCAACACTCGTTCAGAATTCCAAAAACAGGCAGAAGTTGTGAAGTTGTTGATTTGTTTTAATGCTCAGCGAATATATCTTATCATTTTACAATTGAAACAGGACGTGGTTCTCTGGGGTACATTTAAAGGGAGGTACGGTAATGTCCCTTTAGAACTTAACGTGGACCATCAAGACACCATTCTGATATTAAGATTGTGATATCAGGACAACGTGACCAGCTGTATGCTGCGTGATTGTCAAGTCAATAAAAAGGTTCAGTAGATGTGTCATCCTCTTTTTCATGTAAACCAGTGTAATGTAAACCAGTGCAATAGGACTATAACGTTCAGAGTAGACTGCTCTCACCTCAGGATGCTGCCCACCATGTGACTGGCAGAATAACATGAAGCTCTGGCAGTTGTCACGTCTGGCTGCTGGACAGCAGACAGTGAGCTGTGGTGCCATTTTTAGTTGGCGGTGGGCATTCTGACTGTGGGTGGACAGGCCCAGGAGAGAACAGGGGAATTTACTTAATGGTGTGTGGAATGTTCTGGTACTGCTCCACTGACAGAAGAGCTTGTCGACTCAGCGAATGTGTGAATCACATTAGACCCCTCCATCAGAGCAGTGCAGCCTCAAGGGAGTGCTACTGCATAATTCCCCATCTCTCTCTCCCTCCCCCTCTCTCTTTCTCTCTCTATCGTCCCATCTCTCACGTCAAGACACTCTCTTTCAGGCTCTGTATTGCAATCTTTCTCATTTGTGCCTTCCATTTCTCCATTCTCACTTCATCCTACAGCTCTAAGGTATGTTGAAGATCATGTAAACTATGTATTCTTAGTGGTCTACAATGACTTGAAAAAACCTGCAAAACAGGGCTTGACTGTACTTAGGGATGCACTGATTCCACAGTTTCTCTTCCAACTTGGTTTACAACCAGTATCAATTTCCTATCTCAGAAGTCCCCAACCACCGGGCCGCACAGAAAGACAGTATACAAATGTTTTATTGATTATCAGAGTCTGAAAGATCTTTTTGTTTCAAAAAAGGGCTTGTCTTGGTCACGTGGTACGGTACATCAAAAAATGAGTAAAAAACAAACGTCTTTGGGGAGCTTCTTCATATTTTTCCGAACTAATTTAGTTGTATCTATACCGGTCCGTGAAAATATTGTTTTACATGAAATCTGTCCATGGTGAAGAAAAGGTTGGGAACCGCTGACCTATCTGATACCAATGCTCTTTTTTATTTTTTGAGTACTATATCCTTGAAAACATCAAAGGTTCATCAAATGTCATTTGTAAAGTCAATGGTTATCTCAAAGGACCATCTGAATGTTTAATGGTTCTTTGCCTAACTTAAATGGTTGCTTTCTATGATGGAGAAACTGTTTCATGTGGGGTTTTTTTACTGTATCTTTTTAAAACGGTTCTGTATGCGGGTTTGCAGCCTAAAAGCTGTAAAGAGTAATTGTATTTATGACATTATGGAACATTATTACCAATGTTTTATTTCCAAGAGATCGTATGAAGTATTTGAGACTGAAGAAGTGTATTAAAAAACAACAATCCTGGAAAATTGTTACAGTTTGTAAAGATCTTGGCTGAGAAACATTGTCCAATGTAGGTTTTTCATGTTCCATTTAAAAAGTTTAGTGAGGTGCCAGTATCTGTGCGGTATATCTGATCAGTACATCTCTCCTGTACTGTCATACATAAGAGAGCATCTATGCTTTTGACCTTGCTTTGGTTTTGTCTGTATTTTAACAGCATTGCAGCTGGTGTCTTTGAGCTTGGGTGCGTTTATGGCTTATTGTATCTCCTTCTCTCTGCTTTGCTCCAGAATACGTTGTATTGCTCAGCTCACTGACTAAAGCAGATGAAAAAGCTAATATGCATTGTAACAACTTATCTATTGTTTAGGAACATGGCTGCTTAATAATGCATGGCGACTGGTCAGGCTGCATTATTGATGATGAGAAGTTCACGGTGACAACAGCATTCTCATATCACCTATTTGTGGAGCTCCACTTGCTCCTATTTCATCATTTCCAGTGCTACATTTTCAGATATTCCTGAACCTCTGTTGTTAGAACATTCCCTACTGCACAGGCTGTTCTGCCTTGGGTGCTTTATTTTTGTATTGAACGTACAGTACGTCAAGCATCCCAGCCTACTCAGATGAGGTAGTGGTGACTCAATTTTGATTTGTCGGTTCTTAAATGAAGCTGATGTTCTTCATTGTGACAGCCAGACACAGCTGCCTTTGTGGTGAATGTGGCATGCTAATTTGATGATAGTGCAGGTGTTTGCCGATGTTGCTCTTTTTAATGCGATTTCATGGTTTTCCTGTAAATGTCAGGGGAGGGCATGGTCATAGAACATTGTGTACATCAGTTGCTTCTGAACCTGGTGCTAGTCCTGCACATTTTAGGATGAGATTGTGCATTTGATTAATTCAGAGCAGGGAAAACTCCAAAATGTGAAGGGAACGTATAGTTTAGGACCTGCATCATTGTAAGAATCCCGCCTCTATCCAGTAACAGGTCTTCCTTAAACATGGAATTTCAGTTGACCACCATGTAAGTAAATGTAACTGACAATGGTCTTTTTTTTGTCCATTGATTCTCACCACTACCTTGAAAATGTGTTTATAAACAAACATCAAGTAAACAACCATCACTCTATAGGTGTTATAGCAGGAAGTCACAAGTATTATTTTGCTTTTGTAAAACCCATGATGTGTCTTAATCAACATTTTCACTGCTAACCAACTGGTGAAAAAATTTCATTATATTCAGTTGTCGCAAGATATGTGAACTGAAGGAATAGAGAGAAATAGAGTGAAAACGAAGTGCCGGATCATATTCACCATATAGAAACAAGGCATTTTTTCTTTACATTTTAATATTGGTTTGACTTGGTTTTATTGAAATATGGCCGAATATGAGACAGTTTGGCAAATAGTTTTTTTTCCCCCATGGATTACACTTCTGTGTAAATAATGTAATGCGTTTGTTTATACAATAAAGCTAAATGGGATCAAAATCAAAATAGTTTAATTGAGCCTGTTGTCAAATTTGAGATTTCTTATTTTATTGATCAGTTTCATAAAGTGTCGAAGAAGGAGGTGAAGGAGAAGCAGTCGTGCTGTGTGTTGGCATGAGGGCGAGGTGCATGTGAGATGCCATGGGTGGGTGAAAGCAGCATTGCGTGACAGCCCCTTCACACCCCACCGCTCAGCTCCGTCACTTACCCTGACAGTATAGGAAGTGACTGTTTGTGTTTCAGAGGATGAGCAATGTTATGGGGTCAGATCCGGTGCACAAATCAACAGTGACAATGTTTTACGCCCTTCCCCAATCCTTCACCAATCATATTTAGTGTAAGTGCAGAGTGTTTAAAATATAAAGATGCTTGGTAGAAGTGAAGACATAGTATCATTGTTTTATGACCTACTCCATACATCTGAGATGTAATAGCTTTGAACCGTCAGTGATTCACAATGACATGCCGTGCTCGGTCTTTGGAGGCTGAAATAAAGAAATAAATCTCTTGTTCTACATTCACAGCTGTGTTCGTAATGTGACCCCTGTAGTGAGATAAGCTTTACCTGTGTCTGTCTGCAGGTTTTTAATACCTACTCAAATGAGGATTATGATCGCAGAAACGAGGAGGTGGATCCGGTGGCATCCTCAGCGGAGTATGAACTGGAGAAGAGGGTGGAGAAACTGGAACTTTTCCCAGTGGAGCTGGAAAAGGGTGTGTTTTCTTTTCAACACTGCACTCATTCATTTTACAGATTTACTGGAAGGGTTAGAATGAGTGTGGTAACATAGTTTTGGTCTATGCTCTATAAATGGTTATATAAATTACATGAAATATTAAGGTGTTGGCCTGGAAATGCCGAAACAGTACCATAACAACACCAGTAACCGTTCTGTAGTTACTGCTAGCGAGTGTGTTAAATATGTTTTAAGTGTTTTTTTTTCTGTGGGCTGTCCAGGTCGAAATGTTCTTGAAAGACATGTCTGACTTTCACAATGAGACATTTCAGTGGCTTTTAGATTGCTCTCTTATGTCTAGCATTAACTGTTCACATTTACTGTGTTTCGATATGTACGTTGTGTGGCTGAGCTAATAATAACCCATTAATAACTGTGCATCATCTTTAACCGAACTATCCTTCTAGCCCTCCATGCCTGTATCTTGTCATAGACAAGTTTCATAGTTGAGTCCAGAATCATCTCTCCCTTCTCTGCTTAGATGACGATGGCCTGGGCATCAGCATTATCGGAATGGGAGTGGGTGCTGACGCAGGCTTGGAGAAGCTGGGCATCTTCGTCAAGACTGTTATCGAAGGTGGAGCAGCCGAGAGGGATGGAAGGTAAGGCCAGAGTGAGAGAGGCGGTGAGTAAGGAAAGCAAAGAGAGAGAAAAGGATAAGGAAAGCAGAGGGAGGTTAGGAGGAGTTCATAGCTGACCACTCTGCACCACTGCACCCATTCCCATGCAGCTTTCTCCATAGGGGCGAGCTCAGGTTAGAACCAGGCCTGAAATCTGAAGAAAGGCTTTGGGATTTCATCAGCAGCCACAGCTCAGGAAGCTGAGTCCTCCATGGGTGAGGGCCAGGCGGAGGGGAGGCAGGGGAGAGCACCCATCTCACTGCAGGTTACCTGCATGTCAACACTGCACTCAGCTGGGGTAACTTTGATTGCCACCAACAGGATTAAGGCAGAGCTAAGGAGCTTGCTACAGGAGAATATTAATGGAATTGGGATCAGCTCCAACCGCATGAGAACATGTGGGCGGTATTAGCGTTCGTGGAGACGTGAGAGAGATCACTGTTCACTGAGGTTCATTCCAGAAAGAAAAGAAAGCAACTATAAGTCCCAGTGTCTTGTGTTACGTGTGTGCCTTCTAGGACTGCACAACATAACGTTTGTTAATCGTAATGAGGTACTGCTGTTTGCAGAATTTCTAAAGCTGAAGGATCCAATTTGTAAATGAGACCTACAAATCAACATTTCTTTCATTTTGTTGCAACAATTTTGACAAAACTCAGACACTCCAGATGCGTGTTCTGTGTCTTGAAGAACTGAGGAATTCACACAGTCCAACACTCATGCATAAGTGCAGGATAGCAAACATTAGGCTCTGTTTTTCCTTAAGCATGTAACTCAGTGGGAAGCAGATATAAGATGGTTAGAATATGATCAGCAACATTTTTTTTTCAGAGCAGGACAAAAGCTGAAAAAAACACAGAAATGTGCTGAGTGATGTGATGTTTTTTAGCAGACAGCCAAACAGGTCACAGGTCAGCAGACTAGAGAAATGAGTCTAAGCTTTATTGTTAATAATACTAAATGTAAGCTACATAGCTAAGCTAGCTAGTTAGTGAGACAGTCAGATTCATGAGAAAACAGAATGATAAGAGTGATGGTTATGGTTTTATTTTTTTTGTGGAATTTTTCATACCCAATTCAAATTGCTCTCAAGGCAGGGCCTTTTTCCCATTTCCCATCCTTTTACATAAAGCGGTTAATTGCTTGCTCAGTATTAAAGCAAGGCTGCAGAAGGCCTTTGAAGGTCGCACTGTGTTTATGCCAGATTCATAGGAAACACATTAAGATTCTGTCCGGCAAGCACTCTGCCACCTGTTTGTCTTCATAACAGAATGGATTTGCCAGCAGCTTAATTTACAAAAGGGGAGGATGTTGGTGTCCCTGATTTATTAAACATAGCACAGTGATAGAAGAGAAAGGAACCAGAAATGGCTTTTTTAAATTGTAATTTTAAGAACTTTTAAAATTGGACAGTTCTAGTGTTAAGTGAGTAGAGAAACAAAATCATTCAGTGTAGTTTGATGTAAAATCCTGTGTTGTAGAGAAACTCATTCATTCATTTATTCTTTCATGCAGTCATTCATTATTCATTATCCAAACCCCTTGTCTTAGTCAGGGCTGCGGTGGTACTGGACTGTAAGCCCATGCTCACAGGCTGAAAGGCGGAGAAACACCCTGGGCAGGTCACCAGCCCATCACAGGGCAAACACACAGACAAACACATTTATGTGTGGTAGATAAACTTGTCAAGTTCACAGAGGTTGTGATAAGAAAACTTTTAATGTCCTTAAAAGCTACATCACAAAAGACCATTACTTTAAATGGTCGTGAACATGCTGCCTGATGCCTGAGACATTGTTTTATGATAGTTATAAAATAGTGATATAATTTTTTTACACTATTTTTATACACATTGTTGAGCATGGTTCGATTCACTGGGCACTGTAGCAGCATATACATTTTTTGTTGTGGACATTGTGACTCCTGGTTTACTATATACACTATAAAGAAATCTAAACTAAGTTTCTCTACAGTGCACCTTTACATCTCAGTGATTGAATGATGTAGGAATTTAGAAAAATGGGTGGAATTCCCCTTTAAGGCAGCAGTAAGCAGTTCATGCAAAAACCATGAGACTGAAGAATCTAAACCGAAACAGGGGCAGGTTAGTGACCCACTTTCAGCCATTGACCAGATAACTGCCCCAAGCACAGACTCTTCAACATTCCTGTCCTAGTGTGCTACCGCGATGTGACTGTAATTCCTTCTGTCTGATAAGCATTACAGTTTTGCAGCTGAGGTGGAAGGATGGGGTTGACAAATGTTTGTCTTAACAGTTTATAAGACAACTGAACGTGGTGTCCTTTTAAGATTGATTGTGCCTCCCCAGCTGCGTGTGTGATCTACAGCCGTGGCCCTGGCAAAATGGCGAGAGGATTTATGTGAAACCGAAATGGTGTATGTTTTTTGTGCCACTCTATTTCAGTAATGTCTACATTGCAGTGTATCTGTTTGTAAGTTTTATACATAGGCCATCTTTACCGGCAACTGACTGTCCCATAAAAGTAGATAAACCCTAAGAGACAGTAAAGAAACAAAGTTTGCACCAACAGGATTAGTCAGTATTAGAACCAACTGATATCCTAAGATGCGATCAACAGTCAACCAACATTTGACCAATCGACATTTTTATTATATACTTTATTGTTTTATGACATAAATACACTAAAGTTGTTACGAATACTCAATTAAAATAGAAATCTCAGTAAAAAAAAAAAATGATGGAAATTGCCATTGTCTGACTATTCTCGAAAAAGCATAACTTTAAAAACTAAAAATCAAATTTAAAAAAATTAAAAATTAAAATAAAAAAAGGAAACCCAAGGTAGCAGGATCTCACTAATGTGCAAGTGTTTGTAGTTATGAGTTTCATGTGTCATCCATTACATTATATTATATTAATTGATTATACATTATAAGCTATTAATTAGATGTTTCCTGTTATAAAGTTTGTGTATATGATAGCTCCATTAATCATCAAAATTCCTACTCGTTTACTAATATAATTGGTAGCGACAGTACTAAATTACATCGGTGCTGCATGTGAATGCTGTGCATACATGTCTATTTATAAATTAGAACCTTCCTTAGCTGATGAACATCAGCAGAAATGGCTGTGATAAAATTTGCATTGCACAATAAAACAGTAAAACAAAACTAATAAGAGATCATCATGCGGGGGACAGTGCTAGCTGCAGTGAAAAAGACATCAGCAGAACTACCTATAAACACTGAATGCTGAAGAGTACAGATGAGCTTTAAGTTAAGATTTAAAGTCTGTTAGAGAAGGGGCAGTACTCATAGTTGGTGATAAAAGCACATCTTACTGTTTTTCCTCTCTGTCACTTTCTTGTTCCTCAGGATTAAGGTGAATGATCAGATTGTGGAGGTGGACGGCACAAGTCTGGTGGGCGTGACCCAGAGCTTCGCTGCCTCTGTGCTGAGGAACACACAGGGCGTTGTCAAGTAAGTGGTTCCATATAACTGTTAGCATTTCAGAGTGAGTAGCTTATTACTTGTTGCAATCACACACAAACAGACAGTGCTTATAGAAACCTAGTCTTAACTGAACCAGTCACAGGTTAATATTGTCCTTTACTGTTGGTGTAGAACCAGCTTTTCCAGCTCAAGCTTTAATCGTAACCTTACTGAGAAACTTGCCGCCTCAAATGTCAAATCACTACTCACATAGCATCTCTCAACAGCATTTTTCCACTGTGTGAAATGTCTTAGCACGTCTTCCTGGCTCTTTCTCACTTCCCCTGTGGAAGCACACGCAGTCTGTAGTTCTCATTAGTGTATCTAAGCACCCTTCAGATCCAGATGAACACAGCAGCTCTTTGTGTTGGGGTACCAGCCAGCAGCAGGACTTCACACAGAGAGAAAACAATCTCTTCATAAACAATAGGACAGCCCAGCATGGTGGTGTGATTTATTTTTAAACTTAAGCTGTCTGCACTGTGTCCCCCTGTTCTCTTTAGTCACCTTGCTGGCTGAGCCTGTTCAATTATCTGTGATGTGACAAAAGACCCAGCTGCAGCTGTGACGGATATAACATTGGTTTTATTTCTTTCTCACTTTTTAAGTTCATTAGGTATAATCTTTCAGTGAATTGGCTCTAGCGAAAATCCATAAGAAGGAAGCTTACTCAGTTCTGCAACGCTTTAATGTTTGCCGATGAAGTTCCGCCACACTAGTGAATGTATGTTCAGCAAATATTGATATCTTTAACGTGAGGAGGCAAGACTCCACAAGTCTTTCATTAAACGAATACTCAAGTATTTTTCAACCAAATTTCTACCCTCCACATCTGTAGTTTATGGTCGATTACCACAGGCAGTATCTTTCTCCATACTGAGTAAAAGAACAAAAAAAACAAGCCCCTCTTGTTGTCACTCTTGTTCATCGGCATCTGCCTGTTGACTTCAGTTATAACAGTGTTTTAAGTCAATGGGTTTTCTGTTCTTTTTTGTAGGTACGGGATATTCCTTTAAACACTCTTCTGATCTTCTCAGCTTCTCTTCTTGCTCTGATTCACACTATCCTTCAGTAATTCCCCTCCTGTTCTTGTATTGAGCATGTTGCCTGGTGGCCCAGATTCTCCCAAAGTGCTATATTTAACCTACAATATAATCCAGGTCTCAGATCAGCTCTACTTCACTGGCCACCAAACTGGACGGCTCAGGAATAGATCAAGTGTGACTCTAAATTAAGAATGATTCACTGGTTTATGAGTCAGTGTTCACAGCAGCATTGAGGTGTTAGGAGGTCGACAGGAGATGCCAGTCGGCAGCTAAAGGGACGTGGGCGTCCTAAACGGCTCGCCTGTCAGTGTTCTGGAGCACTGACGAGACCCTGTGTGTATGTTGGGTGATGTTTCCAGGTCACAGCTCCACTGCATAGAGCCGCACAGCAGTACAGGAACGCTCAGGATACGCTCCACTGTTGCTTCAGATGTAGATCAAGCTTGAGCCTGATTAGGGCAAGGCCTCATGCTGGGGCAGCCCTGCACAACCCACAAGGAGATGGTGTATAATAGGGAAATAAGGAAAGATAATATTCAATGAACCCTATATCATTTTGTACTCCTAAGTCGTCTTTAAGTTTTTTAAAAAACATTAAAGCATTTAAAACAGTAAAAAAGTACACCACTTCCCATGTATTGCAGTTGGAGGTGTGGTCTCTGACACTGTATGACAATGTTATGTATTAAAATGATTAACATGATTAACATGATTAATCACAATGAAACACATTGTTTTGTTTGTAGTCATTTGTGATGAATCACATTTCTTACTCAATGCAAAAGCAATGCATAAAGCTATACACTGATCAGTCATAACCACCATAAATATTGTTTAGGTTCCCCTCATGTGACAAACAGCTCTGACTCTACAAAATCTGTGAAGGTGTGCTGTGGTATCTGAAACCAAGACAGCACATCTCTCATGTGCTCAGCTGAATTGAGATTTGGAAACCAAGTCAATACCTTGAACACCGTCATGGAATACTTTTGCCGTTAAGGATGTACTTGGTCTGTAACAATCTTTGCCTAAACATTGTTACAGACCAAGTACACACTTAACGGCACAGGTAAAAGTAACATCTGCAAGAAAACGAGGACCCAAGGTTTCCCTGCAGAACATTTCCTAGTTGCCTCCCTCAACTTGCCTTCTTGCCTACCGTTGTGCATTGTGGTGCTGTCTCTTCTCCAGATAAGCAAAGCCCACACACACGATGTAAAACAAAACTTGAATCATTAGACTTGACCACCATTTTAGTGCTCCATAGTCCAGTCCTAAAGCTCATGAGCCCATTGTATATGCTTTTGGTGGAAGACAGGGTTTAGAATGGGCGCTCTGACCAGCCTGAGGCTACGCAGCCCCACCCAGAGCAAGCTTTGATGCACTGTGTTCTGACATCTTTCTGTTCAAAGCCAGCATTAACAGTTTCAGCATTCAGCTACAATAGCTGTTCTGTGGAACTGAAATAGGTCTGTGTCTAGCCTTTGTTCCCTACTGGCATCAAAATGTGTTGTGTTCCAATGACCCTGTCGCCAGTTCACCAGTTGTACATACTTTTGGTAGGTACAAATCACTGCACTAACAATTACCAGTTTACACAAACATCAAAATCTTCTGTTTGGGAGAAGCTCTGACGAAGTCACTGAGCCATCACAATCTAGCCCTTGTTAAAGTTGCTCAAAGCTTCATGCTTGCCCGTTTTTCGTGCTTCCAACACTTTGAGAACTGTCTCTTCACTTGCTTACTTGTATTACATCCCTTGACAAATGCTATTTTACTGAGATAATCAATATTGTTAGCGTCATCGGTCAGTGCTGTTAAGATTATGGCTGTCAGTGCAAAAGTAGGCAAAATCAGTTACATCAAAATGTATTGTTACTTTGTCTGAATGTACAGAGGGAAGCAGTTTCCTATTTTCATCACAACATCTACAGAGAGCAGCAGTGACTGCATAAGTGAATGTTTATCATGTATATCGCATCAAGTGATTTACAGTCAGTGGTAGTCAGTTAACTAACTGAAGAAGAGTTTTCTTAAAACTATAGTTTAATAACTCATTTGGAAACACCAACCAAGTATTGAGAGCCTAAGAAATGCAATTCTGGAAATAACTTTTATTATTAGAGCCATCAATAGAAATTTCCATATAAAAGCAATATTTGTGTCATACAGAAACAACAAGCCAGTCTAACAGCCAGTAATCTAGTGGTTGAACAGCCTACTTATGGAAAATGAGGCATCTGTATTTCATTGTATTTTGATTATAGGCTACTGTGAACATTTTATTGTGTAATACTCTTATTTCTAACCAGCCTCAGCAACTGAATGTATATATATATATATATATATATATATATATATATATAATACGCATGGGAAAAAAAAGCTATTAACTAAAAGAGCTGTTGCCGAGAGCAGTAGTCAGAGTAGTCAGAATGTCTGGAAAGCAGCTTGACCTTTGTCTGTTTATAGTGCAAGCAGAAAGCCCAACTCACCTTCAGATATGTATTGCATTTAATTTTACATGCCCCTAAAGATCCTTGTGATCAAAACCAGATTACTTGAAAATGTCTCATCATGCCTATTTTGTTAGAAGCCGTCATACTGAGTCTTAGGACACATCTGTATGCACATTCAAACACTCATTCAGGCAGAATAACATCCCTACCTCAGCAGTCATTTCTTTCCAACTGTGAATTATATCCATCGTCTGAGCTTTTGTCATATTGCGCCAAATACCACCCGAGGTTTGAGAATGTTCTTGTCTGTGTGCAGATTTGTTATTGGCCGGGAGCGTCCAGGGCAGGAGAGCGAGGTGGCACAGCTGATCAGTCAGACACTGGAGCAGGAGAGACGTCAGAGAGAGATGCTGGAGCAGCAGTATGCTCAGTATGATGCTGACGATGACGAGGTAAGGCCCAGAGCATCTCTCACAGCAGCATTTCTGTCTCTCATAACCTGTCTGAACAAGCCATAGCCTGTCCGAACCTGTAATAACCTGCCAAGGAGAACTTCGAACAGTGCAGAGTGGGTTAGAGTAGGGTTTAAAGTCACCACAAGCCCAAGCCTGTTACAACCTGTCAAAACAGCACAGAGCAAGATGCAACTGTTTACGTCTTGTCAAGACCTTTGCAAGCAACTCCAAGCGTCCTACAGCCTCACAAAGCGTGGTAGCAGGTGTGGTTTGCCAACCATCAGCTTATGACTGTGTTGATGGAGTTGTGGTTTGTTAAGCTCATTATAATTCACTTACATCTGAATTTACATAGGCATGTTTTACCTGGAACCCTGCCAGGACACATCGTTTAATAGCTACTCCCTGTGGATTTCAAATGAGGACTTTTCATATTTCAACACATATTACCCACCATTGTGTCCCTATCATTCATTGGTCATTAGTCGGTCAGGAGACAGAATTCCCAGGCGAAAGGGGCAGTAGCCTGTCAGTAGCCTTTCTTCTGCGATAATTTGTTTTCATGCATTAGTCTGTGGCACATTTCCATAATATGTGATGAGTTGCCATGGCACTGAGTCTATATTAGAACTCTGATGATTGACTGGAGGGAAGGTTGAATGAATCATCAGCCTGGATGCTGGGATAATTACATCTATAGGCTACACACAGCAATTTTTACCTTATGATTTCAGAGTAGAAGGATAGTTTCGCATTATAGTTGATACATTGCGGGTGATAATAGAAATGTTTAATGTTTGTCAGTGAAGCCGTCCGTTGGTATTGGACACTGGCTGCAAAATGTGTTTTGTGGGCATGGGTGCTAATTTATTCCCTTTTTACAAAACTAAGATTTTTAAAAAATCATCCTGTTAAGTTTTAGTATTTAAGGCAAAGAACACTGTTTACCCAAATTAATCTAGACATTTAAGCCAAAATCAGGAGTATTTATAGGAAACTGGTGCCATGATTACTGCAGTAACAGCCTGTACTCTTTTAGGAAGGCTTTTTGAAAGGTCTTGGAACATTTTGTGAGGATTTGACACCATTCAGCCACAAGAGCATTAGTGAGGTCAGAAACAGTTGTTGATTAGTTCTGGATCCAGAACACAACTCGAGCTCATCCTAAAAGATGATAGATGGTGCATCATCACTCCAGAGAGAACAATTTCAGTCCAGTTGGGGAGCGCTTTACACCAGTTTACCTAGCACTTGGCATTGTACATGGTGAAATTGGGCTTGTGTGCGCCTGCCTTTCCAGCATCCCATTCTACTGCCAAAGCTTTTCTATGGAGATTATGAGACTATATGCATTCAGTTTAACACCTGTGCCTGGATGAGTATGTCTTAACCCATTACATTCTTTTGTATTTTTACTATTTACTCAGTTTATTCCTTTTATGTTTTACTTTGTCTTCAGTTTATTTTAAATCACTTTACATTATATTTTATATCTTTCCCTATAATTACACCTTAGATAGAAGAATATAATTAAAATAAAGGAAATGTGTACAGTTATTGTGCTTTTATTTATGTTAGACTCTGAATTACCTTTCTGTTTCAAAGGTGATAGTACTAGAAACTGATAGAATTAATTTGAAGTTAAAAAAGTGTGTGTTAACTTTTTAGACCTGGCCATTTAAGAGTTGAGTAAGAGGTGTATGACAGCTGCACAGTACATAGAGAGAGACAAAGAACGAGAAAGAGACTGGCTGGGAGCTCTCTGAGCCATGGATTAGCATCTCCTGGGTAAGCAGTTCCACCAGCTGCCAGTTGGTACAGTGAGGTACGAGTCTAACCATGCAACCTATCTCGAAGCTCATGCTGGCTATAAGGACACTGAGTACTGGATTCAAAGTCTGTTTGTATCAGAAAGAGATTATGTTGCTCCATTCAGAAAACATACAATCCCATAAATGCACAAATCACCTCTCAGCTTTCTGTGACATGTGTAATAAGATAATCAAGCGTGAGTAGGCTGGGTGACACATTGATTAATTAAATGTGACTTTGCCTGAACTGACCGCCCTCCTGAGCAGGACAGCATGTGAGGAGACTTGCTACCTATTACAGGGGCTGTGTAAAGGTGGACAGTATGACAGAAATGTGGTGCCTTCAGACCTTAAGGCATTATTCATATGTTTTCAGACAAGTTGGACCAGTCCATTATCAGCAAATCATTAATACCATGTTGAAAAAGCTATAGTGTTAAAAATACAGTGCCTTTATCGCTTTGCTCTCAATATTTACAAAAAATTGATGTGAAGCAAAGTGGCCATTTCTAGTCACGTGAACACACCACAGCACACAGTGTAAAATTATTTCTCTGCCTTTAACCCATTCATCAAGTGAAGCAGGGGGCTGCCACCAATGAGGGGCGCCCGGGGAGCGATGGGGACGGTACCTTGCTCAAGGGAATCTCAGTGATGGCACGAGCAGTACTGGGATTCGAACTCACAATTTTCTGATTGCAGGGGGAACTCGCTAACCACTAGGCCACCAGTTCCCCATTTATAATGAAATGAAAGAACAGAAAGGAAAAATGAATAAATAAAGGAAGGTTAAGAATTATGTGCCATTCTAAATAATGCTTTACCATTAAACCCACTGGTGTACATTACAGGAGGATTCCCAAAAGAGCAAAGAACAAAAAAATGACTCTTGTTAGTGGCAAAACGATTACATTATCCTTAGCCACCCCTTTCTTCCACTAACCATAAGCCACAAGTATAGAGGACCTGCAAACTTACAACAGCATTTCAACACCCATGGCTTTAGTTGTCTTCCGTAAGTGTTATTTGGATAGGCCCTTAGAGTAGTATAGAGCTTCAGAGTTACACTGATGTCAGATCGCTGGCTCAGTGGTGTGGGGAGGAACTAAAACCTCTCTTTGTTGGATGTGTTCTGTTTACCTAGAATAGTTAGATCACTATGAGCAATGTTTTTGAAATGTCATACCAAGTATTCAAATGATTACTGTTTTTGTAAATTCCATCAAGAAAAAGACAAATATTAAAAAATCCATAAAAAAAATAATGGCATAACAATTAGCCACTTGCTGCTATGCAGTTTATCCAGTAACAATGCATAGGGTGTTGTTTACATGCCCTCTATAAATGGTTTAATCTGCCATGGCGGTTGTTCAGCATCCTTATAATACATACAGTACTCTCAGAAAAGTCACAGTATATTATTGTGGTCACAGTAATAGTAACACATCAAAGTACACAGCCCTAGTTTCACTCCTGTATTTCCTCATCTTGTGTGAGTGAGTGTGAGAAAAAGAGAGGAGAAAGAGAGCTGGAGATACAATTAGAGTGCTGGTTAGAGTTTCAGGATAAGATCAAAGTTTTGGACCGGTTCCTGTCAAGGCGGATCATTTGATCAGGTGGGGAGGCCTCCCAGGGAGCAGCTTCGTCTGCTACTAGATCTCCAAGTGGAACCAGCCTACCTACACATCCATTCACCTATCTGTCCCTCTTTCTCTCCCTTATCCTCTCTGGCACTCTCACAGTTCAACCTGTCTGATTGTTGAAAGACATTTATATAGCTCTCTAATTTCAAATCTTTTCAAATGTTTTCTGTTTCAAATCTAAGAGGGAGCTGCTTTTGCTCTCATCTTAAATTCAAGTGATTTAGTTCATTAGTAAAATTCTGCACTGAAAAAAAATCCTTTTAGTGTAAACATAAAAAAAGGGACCTGGCTACATCAAAATGTTATTTTTGTGCTTGTCTCAGACGGGAGAGTACGCCACAGATGAGGAAGAGGAGGTGGGACCAGCCGTGACGGACAGAGATGTGACCATTGAGGTTTTTGATTTGCCTGAAAATGAGGACATCATTTCGCCATCTGAGCTGGACGCCACCAAACTGTACCAGAAATTCAGAGAGGTAGGCTGTACAAAGTGAAGTTCTTGTGAATCAGAGAACTGAGCAGCTGCTGGGGAAGTTCATGTAGAGGCTGTATTTTCTTTGACATGGAAATAAAGAGCTTTGTGAAGAGTCACGGTGCAAACTGACTTCATTCAGATGCAGTAAACTTGCAAGAGTTGCTGTGATACCTGTTTTTCAAGTGCTCCTTCTGTAAGTAATTTTCTGAGACAGTTTTGTTCTGACCCAATCTTCAGTGCTACACTTCTTACAGCTCAGTATAGATGTGGTGCCTTGTTTTTGATATTGAGTGAGGGGGAAAAAAAGAAGTCACAGCAAGCTCTTGCTTGCACTCTCCCTCCCTCTCTTTTATTTCCCCTCAGTGCATCTCTTGCTCTCCTTCTCTCTTCTGCTTCTCTGTCTCCTGGCTCATGAGAAGGGCTGTGGAAGAATGCTCACTATGTCTTGAACTGTTCTGTCACCTTCTCTTTATTTATGCTTTATTATTCTCTCTCTCTCTCTCTCTCTCTCTCTCTCTCTCTCTCTCGGTCAACAGTTACAGATCAAGCACAGTGTCACTGAGGCTGAGATCCAGAAACTGAAAAGCAAGGTAAGACCTAATAATTTCATCCTTCAAAGTTTTATTCTGCATGTTGATGTCAGAGGAAAACTTTGCATCTCCAAAATGGTGCTTTTCTATTTAAGGAAAAAAAAGATTCAATATTTATTGCCATCCGTTGGAATTCGCCTTAGTGAGGAGTATATACTGAAGGGCTATTCAGATCTTGATCATGTAGTTAGTGCTGTAAGTAATATATCATGATTTTATTTCAGGTTTATTATTGGCTCATTCATCAAGAAATGTTCACACAATGTAAAAGGCAGGATTTCTTTTCTATAAAGGTTTTTCATTTTAGCAATGATTTGTCCACATTTTCTGCTGTTTGCTAGTACTTGATTGGCTTTGGGTTCCACTATTTAGTACACACACTAATAATCAAAGTTTTATCATGCTCTCTAGCTGGCAGCAGTGGAGAAGGAGAAGACACGCTGGGAGCGTGAGAAGAGCCAGCTAAAGCAGAGCATTGAGGACAACAAGGAGAGGATGCTGAAGCTAGAGAGTTACTGGATCGAGGCTCAGACTCTCTGCCACACAGTAAATGAGCACTTGAAGGAGGCACAGAGTCAGTACCAAGCCCTGGAGAAGAAGTACAACAAGGCCAAGAAACTTATCAAGGACTTCCAGCAGAAGTGAGTACCTCATCACAGGCTGTGCATTCACACAGCCTATCTGTGACTCCATGTCAAGCACGCTGTAAATTATTAAAAGTAATAAAATCCCCCCTAGATTCATTCTTTCTTTTTTTTTTTAAAGCTTGTGATGCTTGGCACCACCTTGCAGCAATTTACAGTCACTACTCTTTGGGACAGACAGATCTGGTTCTAAAATCTGATTGACTGAGACACTCAAAGCTGTTGTCAATGTAGTGCTTCTCAGATATGATGCTACAGTTTGTTCTGAATTGTTCTGAGTTCTGAATGTAGGGTCATTAATGCTTAGTAGTCCATCAGTCCACAGATCCCTTCATTAGTATAAGTATTAGTGCCAACAGACTCTCGATGTTCAGATGTGCTATTGATCTCCTAGTGGAGAGAACAGGGTTGACGACACTCAACGTTTTTGTTTTTTAGTAGTTTGGTAGTCTGGACATTGAATTTGGAAGAATCTGGTGCATGCTGTTTGTGAATATGTACAAGGGGTTGAGCAACATATTTTCTTTAATGCTTTGAACAAGATTTTAATCTGTGTAAATTTATTTGGGGAAATTTAGATGTTATGCGTTGGAGTTATAGACGAGAACATTTATTTTTGCAGACATTGTAATCTGGAAATGAGAAGGAGCGCAAAGGAATTGTGCTGAAGCTACAGTGTTGGATAGTGTGTGTGTTGTGAAGCAATGTGAGCTGATCTTTATGGTCATACCTATCACAACTGTTTTACTCCTATGTAGCGTGACTGGTTTTAATTGCTTTTCCCCCGGGCACGACATTGCAAAAGCAAACTCACTCTAATGGCAGTGTTTGGCAGCCGTGAGAAGACAAGCGAATAAGTTAATTTAAACATCGAGAATGCGGGATGGTGTTAACTGAAGAACCATTGATAGTGTGTATGTGAGTTTGCTTTCTCCTCTTTTGCCCTGGTGAGAGAGTTCAGTGTCCACCTATTCCAGTAGTTCTGCTCAGGTTATTCTAGTTCATACACCACCAACACACACACACCTAAATACCTGACCTTCTTCATAACGTGTATGTGTATCTTGCCTGTCAGAGAGGTGGAGTTTGCTCAGAGGGAGGAAGCAGAAAAGAAGAAACTGGAGGAAGTGGAAAAAGCTCACTTAGCTGAGATCCAGGGTCTGCAATTAAGGGTAATTATCAGTACACACACAAACACACATGGAATTGTTTTTTTTAAATAATTTCAGGTCATGAGGTCATACATGTGTCCCATATTATGTATATATAAGTACCTCCCTATAGGGAGCCTAGTATTACTTGTAGCTCCCATGAAATACCTGGGCTGGCTCAGATATTTCATTATGTTAAATTAGGTGTG
>JBBPCX010000147.1:15316567-15345083 GCA_037974365.1 Hydrocynus forskahlii | reverse complement strand
CATACTGTATTTTTTTCTCTTCTTCCTAAAGACATGAAGGCATTGTAAAATACCTGCCTCTCTCACTAGTCTAAATAGACCATATCTGGACAGTTTTGAATTCCATTTTTTGTGACGTCTTGAAAGCTATCCCCTATTATCCACGTATTATTACACCATTCACACTGAAGTACAGGATGTTTTTTGACTGTGGCACAATACAGTCATTCATCACAATGCAGCCGTTCAAAACTGAGGTCATAAAACATTTCAGGCAGGTGGTTTTAATGTTATGGCTGATCAGAGTATTTTGCCCTTACAAAATGGACAAAAACAAAGAGCCATAACCTCTCATTTAAGTGAAACTTGCTATTTTGATGTCTATTTAAGGTTCACAATTCTGCCCTCATATAGTTTTATCCCATAATAAAACGGTAGACTGGGGGTCACTGTAGAATAGATGACAGTTGAATGTTTTAGAATTCACAGTGTAGTTCCAAAGCTGACCAGAGGAGGGTGCCAACTGTAAAAATGCAAATAACATCACCAATAACCTGACACCAGTCCCATTTGTGTCAGAAAGCAAACCTTTCTTTTTCTGGGCAGATTGCAACGCTGGAGTCAGAGCTGATGCAGCTGATGAAACAAAATGGCATCCAGGTAAACAACAACAACAACAGCGCAGAGAGCCGTGCGCAGCTGAGTGAAAGACTGGCTGCCCTCCAGTGTCCCGGGAGACACACCTCTGGTGAAGGTGAGCTGCGAACAAACACAGTCTAGACTTCATTTCTGACATTCTCCACAATGTCACCCAGTGACTCACTGCAGTGACTATCATCACCCTTCTCTGAGCAGCCATTTCACCCTCATATACATCATTTCTGCTCACTATAAAGCCACTAGTTAGAGTGTGAGTGTGGTTCGTATACAGACATTCACACTGTGACAAGGACAAATCTGGAGTCTTTAAGAGAATTGCAGCTCTGCCATGAGTCTCCAGTTCATTCCATACTTCCTAGTTCCTGTCTTGGATTCTCTCAAAATAAAAACACAACTCCAAATACTTTTCTAGTTTGGCCCTCTGAGGTAAATGACATCATTTTTGTGATTCTTTGTCAGCCTTACCATTTGCCAATTCTTCACTGATTTGAAATGAAATTTGTACTAAAGATCCAAGAAACCCTGAAGATAATTTGCAACATATAAAAGTGTAAAATATTTAACAGTATAAAAATTGTAAAATATTTAACAGTAATTCTGCCAGAGAAAGAACCCAAAATGAATTTATCCACTAGCTTTCACTTTCTTGGTATCCAAATTCTGATTCTGTTTTTCGCATTAATATAGTTCCATCACATTTATAAGTAATTTGGCCCTGCATGAAAAAAGTGAGGGCCACAGATCTTGCTAAATAAATACATGGAAACTTTTTATAGGAACATTAATATTCATTGTAAAAAATTAAAACATTTCTCTTTCATCATATATTACGTTTTATGATTGACTGCAGTATTATATTCAGTGGTTTTATTTCATAGGTATATATTTGTACCATGTTGACAAACCATTTGAAATGTTTAGAAATTTGACAAACTGGTGTTATCAAATGTATTGGATAATAGTGTGTTACCACATAGTAATACATAATCTATTTGCACCAAAGTCACTCTTGCACTCCTCTCTCCTCATTTGACCCTCAGTCACACATCAGTAATCAAATAAAAAAGGTCTGTGAGTAACCCTGTTTGTCCATTTTGGGCTTTGATTTTTTTCCACAAAGCTGCACTGCTTTTTTTTTCTTTTTCCACTGACACAGAGTGTTTTAATGAGTGCTGCAGCTCTGCAAATCAGCCCATTCTGAGCCTGCCATCATAACTGGGATAAAAGAGGACAGTGCTGGAATACTGATCGAGATGCATTGTGACTGAATGAGGCAGTTTATGGAGTAGTTCAGTTGAGAGGATGGTCGGGGTTCAGTGAGACAGGGGCTTTAGAAGGAGCCCTTGCTGCCTTTTTACTAACGAGATACTATTTTATGCCAAATTCTCTCAAAGAGCATAACAGAGCAAAGCTGCACAGGGAACCATCTGTTATAAATGAAGACATGCCTCAGAAGTCAAGGACTCTTAAAAATAAAGATGGCAAGAAAGGTTATTTGGATCCATGTCATTTTGGTTCCCTAAAGAACTTTTCTATAGATGGTTCTTTAAAGCAGCGGCCCCCAGCCTTTATTGTGCCACGGACCAGTTTCTTGTAAAGCAGTGTGTTGGTTTTTGACTAATTTTTGCTAGCTTTTGCGTGACCAAGACCAGCGTGGTTTTTTTTAAATAAAAGATCTTTCATAATCTGATTAACAAATAAAATATTTTTTATTTTGTGTTTCTGTGCGGGCCGGTACCAAATGACTCGATACCGGTCCGCGGCCCGGTGTTTGGGGACGTCTGCTTTAAATGACCAGTTCTTGTAAATGAGATGTCAGAGCATGGAGACCCTTGATAAAGAAATTCCAAATAACGGAGAGATTCTTTACCACTTTCAGCAGAACTGCATGCCCTAACTTTAAGACTGTGTCTTGTAAACAATTGTATTGTCATTTGCAGCAGTCTGAATGCTGTAATATATTGCGTGCGCGCGTGTGTTGTTCTGTGTGTCAGAGCTGTGTGAGCCGGAGCGTGTGGGCAGTGATTTTGTGAAGGGTCTGACCCAGCTGTCTGGAGCTGGCAGAACAGACAGAGCTTACGAAAGAGTACGAGAGAGCGGCAGCTCGACCCAGAGTGAGGAGCGCCTGAAACGGAGGGTAAGATACAGCATAGAAAGTGCAAAACACAAGCACAAACACACTGAACTCTGGATAAGGCGGATTAGGACGCTCACACGCACACTGGCCAACATGTCTAAGGAGGCCCAGCGGGAGGGATTTACTCATGCACTGCAACCACTGCGTGTTTAAATCAGCAGGGCATCTGAGCCAGACGGAGAGAGCAAGAGATAAACACAGAAACAAGTATAGGGAGGAATATGAACATGTTCTATTTACATATGTTTGTATTCACTGACCATCTCCACAGTTTGTGTGATGATTACATTGCTATCACCATCGTATTGACTGTCACAGTATGCTCTTATCAGCCGTCCTGCTGAATCTGAAAGTGATTTGAAAGTGTTCTTGATATCTGCTTGCTGCAAGTGTGAGACTTGCCACTGTTTGGCATAGCCATTTCTTATTTAAAGCTTTTCTGTAAGATATTAATTGCGATGTCAGTATCTGGATGGCACCAATTTAATCTTGTCTAGCATCAAAGCTTATTCTGCATCTTACAGTGATAATTGGTGGTAAAGTATCTTCAATAAAAAGAAATGGACTGTTAAAGTTAAGCCTTTTCTGAGTCAGCAGTCTCATTTTTTTCATTTCCCTTCATCTCTCTTTCTAAATTTCTCGACAGGGTCCTCATAATGTCTTTCCTGGTGGAGAGTCCATGACCTCCAAAATGCCTGGCAGCGTAGAGGTCTCAGCCGGACACCACCAGCTTCGGCAGCGACCTGAGAGTGAGGGTGAGAGTGAGCTTACTACTAAATACTACTTATCCACTTACTACTTATTACAAAATGATTCAGTGGTGAAATATCAAATTGTGCAGCATTTCAGTTTGATTGTATGGTTTTGGTACAATTTATTAATACACTAAATGTACAGGTGTGACTAGAAGAGCTATTTACACAGTATAAACAATAAAAATAATGCACCAAATAAAAAAAAATTTTACATTTCAGTTGCCAGCTTCAGATCAATGCATCATGAAGACATCCATGCATTTTTAAACCCCTAGTACCTGTTGGTTAATAATAATGTACTGTGAAATGTTATAACAGCAGCCAGGACTGACTTACGATTCCATCTACCAGTATATTGCCACTGTGTAGTAGTAACAATAACAGCTATAACAACACACTTCATAATATAATTGAAGGATTTTTCTTGTTTGGCTGTGTACAGTGCCTAAAAGCCCATTGGTTCAGACAGATGACTTTTAGAATGAATGCTAGAAGAACAAAAAGTGAATCTTGGCGTTTGTGCAGGCTCTGCAGCTGTGTTGCAAGCTCAAGACGAGAAGTCCAACAAGAAGCTGCTTGACCTGGGGTATGATGGTATTTCTAGTGATACAGCAAGAGGGTGAACTATGCATCTTTTTCCAGGGCATGACCTCCTTTTGATAAATAAGAATTGTGTTCAGCCAAATTATCTAAATTACCTGAAATATCTGTTTGCCTGTTTTCTGCAGTCTACCCTGTGCCACCCTGCTACTCCCAGCATTTTCTTTTTTGTAAACCAATATATGGTCACCCTAGATAACCATTTAACAGGAACCATCTAACTCTCACTGTGTGATGATGCATTAGATAAGGGCCCACTGTAACTGATTGGGGTGCTTTTTGTCTCACTTCTTGATGTGAAGTGTGGGAAGCATAAGCTGTTTAGCTATAAACAGATGTGCTCTGCCCTTTTAGGTCAGCCCTGAGGCGTAACAAAGGCAAAGAGCAGGACTCCAGGAGCTCACCTGGACATAGGTAAACTGAGTACAGTTGTGCATCTGTCAATATAAATACAAATTACATCCATTCAATAAAACAAATAGTCCACTTTTCTGCTGAATTTGCAGCAAATTCTAATTTCAAGCCTATTCATTGCCTATGCTTAAAGTGTGACTAGCATTCTGAGAGAGGTGCTGGGAGTAATGGAGCGTGCACTTGCAGCTTTGGGTGCCAGCACAGCTCCAGACTGCAGTATTGTGCATAGCTGATCTTGGTTGTCTGGGTGCACAGCTGCCAGATACACACACACATACACACACACACACACACACACACACACACACACCAATAACTCACCCTTATGCATACTGATAGATAGAGACAGTCTAATGTGCATTTCCAAACTCCACCAAATATTATGTTAATATAAATAGAATTATTGAAGTATGCTTTGCACTTATGTACTTCTTTGAAAATGTTGTATTTTTTACTTTTTTAATGGCTTTTTATGCTTTTTCTTTCTTTTAATATATAATTCAGATGGTTTTCTTTCATGCGCTCTGAGTTCTGTGTTTCTTTTGATCTTTATCTTAATTGGTTTTTAATTTTCTCTCTTATATTCTATGTCTATTGTCATGTAATTTCTTCACTGTAAAGATCTTTGAACTTAATTTCTTCATTTTACTTCACCTGTCAGTGATTTTAGTGTTGGGGCTGATTGGTGTAAAGCAGTCATATCTGAAAATTTGAACAGACCAGGTCAAACGACATATTTTGTTGTTTCATCAGCTACAGGCAACATATTAAAATATGGCTTTTCAGCATATTTTGGTGCACAATTCCTGTATATTTTCTGAGTTTAACATAATACATTAACTAAAATAATTGTAAACATATATACATATACACATATTTAATTAGCATATGTTGAAATCAGTGTTTCCCGTACTATGTGCATTTACTTTGAGTGCCACTGTTGTTACTGATGTTGCTATTGTGCTTCAGTAAACTCTCTCTAGCATCTGCGCCCCCATGCCATGCTGTCATTGTGTATGCTTCAGTAACCTGTCTCCTTCCTCCAGCTCCACAGATCCATCCTCAGAGAATAGCCCAGAGAAACTCAAGAGCAAGGTAAGAGTTTTCATCAATACCACGCTGAACTGAATGTGCAGATATCTTTCATGCAAATGGTAACTAATGAACTTTTCCATGGCATGGTATTTAAGTTGTATTTACTGATGACTTCCCTCTGGTTTGTTACATTTGTTTGACAGAAATCTTTATCACGACCACACTTCTTCTCCTATTCATACTACTTGGTACTGTATAAGCTATTGTTTGTTTAAAACCAGAACTAATCAAAGTTGACATATTGTGTTTCAAACCTAATCATAGCACAGCATTTCAAATGGGCTGTCTTTAGACAACACAAATAGGATGTGAAATTAAGCTTGCTGGCAAAAATCTGTTCTAGACAGAAATTGGAATCCTGTAATTCTCCTTGACACGCTTGACTTTTAATAATGTTGATAAATAAGAAATCATGGCTAAATCAAAGTTGTGTTTTGAACAGAAATTGCTTTTTTGCTTCCTTGCACCTGCACCAGTCTGTGCTCATTTTATAATGTGAAAAACCAGTGAGAACAAACTGAACAGTGTGTATGTCCTCATCGACCCTTAACGTAGTATTCTGAATGTCTTTTCGAAAGCCGTAGCTATGTTGCATCTTTTAATGCTTACAGTGTGCAACAGATTGCAACAGCAAGCGAGTATGTTATCTCATGGACTCGAGGCTGAGGGCAAGATAGTTTCTTTCCAATTCCTCAGTTTAAAAGAGAGGTTTACAGTCATGCTGACATCTGAAAGGAATAAGCACTGTTACCATGTTCTTGTAAGTAGCTCAGTGTTTGTTTATCAAAGAAAGACAGTTAAAAAGACCAGTCAGCAAAACAAAAGAACTTATTTCATAAGCTAGGGTCTCTCATATAGTATTGTTATTCACAGAGATCTGAAGACTGAAATCTGAAAATGGCACTAACATGCTCCAAAATAAGTTCAAACAATAACTTATTAACTAACCCGATGACTAATGAATACGTATTTTCCACAGTAAAATAAAAATTGTAAATTCAGTACCAAGGCTGTTTCATTGATTATATGGTCCAAAACTCTCAGCTGGGTTACTTAGGTCACTCTGCTTTTAATTAGACTTGATGAACTAAATTAACAATCAATCTGGTGATTATTTACACCTCTACTGACCACACTGGAGGACTGAATGGCCGCCTGTCCAGCAGAATAGACAAGCCTAACAAATCAAAATGAAAAGCTGCTTCGAGTGTTTACCAAATGCCACGCACGGTGTGCTTTGATGCTAAGCAATCATGATGTATGTTTTTCCCAGGGTCCCGCTTTAAACGATGACCTCAGTATCAGCAGCTCCAGCTCAGCGGAGATCAGTGGCGTGGTCACAGAGCCCAAGCTGTCCGGCCGCTCACACACACTGGTAGTGTCGTCAGATGAGGTGAGAGAACTCAGATTGTACCTTCTTAGTGCTATAAAATGACAAAAATGTAATTTAAACAATTTTATGTGTCCATACTGATTGAAGTTCTGCTTATCATAAGTTCTACTTATTAACATGACATGGTTTGTGTGATGGCATGCAGTTTGCTCTAGGGATGCACAGGGATATTAAGAGATCAGTTATCGGCATTGGACAGATGTTTAGATATGACCGCTATTTGATGACGCGTATATTAAAAGAGCCAAATATTAAGATTTTGGGCTGAATTATCATGTTACATGAGAAAGCAAAATTACTGGGAGGTATGGTGGGAGCATCTGTTGTCTGCTCGGATGTTTTAGGCCAGTAGATGGGGCTGTTATGCTGGGTTTGATTGTACTAAAGTCACTTTTCCTGCTGTCCTCTGTGCGGCACATGCCAGAGTCTGGAAATGATTGATGATGAGGTGAGGCATTTTTAAGGAACTTTCTCTGCATGTCCTATAGTCCTCCTAGACTCTAGACTCATTTCTTTTCGAGCATGTTGCTGTTTTCACATTTTCTCAGTTGTTCACGAAGATGAAAGATGACTGAGTATTTTTCTCACTATTCACACCCATGGTTTCCTCTTCACCTCTGGTATCTAAATACCCATCATTTTCATGCTGGATGTCACATGCCTATGACTGTGGAGCTTATACCATAGCTTCATAATGTGAATTGTTTGTGTTTGAGGCAGATTCTGGAGGAAGGTCAACGTCCAAAGCAACACCAGTGGCAGAACCGCAGTGTGCTGGAGTGGTCATGTCAGCAGGTATCATGCTGGCTCATGGGCCTGAACTTGGAGCAGTACATCCCTCAGTTCACTGCCAAGAACGTGGATGGAGAGCAGCTCCTGCAGCTTGACAGCAATGCACTAAAGGTTAGCACCCACACACACACACACACACACACATACACATGCACACTAATCTTAAGGGCTCTTTTTAAATAGCTAAAAAGCTATAATAAATTAATGGGTATCTATTATAATAGTAATACTCCACTGAGAAATTGTTGTGTGGGCCTGCATTTCAAGGAGTTAATATAAGTTGTAACGCATTACTTGAACCCTGCTACATAACGCTGACATAACCATGCAATAAACGTGCAATGGAAGATCATATATCATATGATGTCATCGTGGGGGGATCTGTACCTACTGTCCGTAACAAGTCAGCAGATGAGGGAGATGTAAGTACTTGTTGTCATGACAGTGATGTCCATTAATCCAGCACTGTCATGTTTTCATTACTGGTAACTGTCATGACGTGTGTCATTGTCACATAAGGTTCAATGACATGACTCTAAATTAACATGTGGTTATGACGTCACAGAGTGTAATACTCATGACATCTGCTCATGACATCTGCCACTGCATATTTATGACATGTTTATCACAGTTACGTTATGTCAGTTTGCTTGGTTCAAGTAAAGTGCTACCAGAGAATCTAGAATTGGTCTGCTGGTCATATTTGCACTAATTTTATGCCTCACTCTGCCGCTCTATGTGTCAGGTTTTAGAGGTAATTTTACATGTGTTTACAGGCTCTAGGTGTAGCTTCCTCTCAGGACCGGGCTCTGATTAAGAAGAAGCTGAAAGACCTGAAGGTAATGATGGAGAAGGCTCGCAGGAATAGAGAGAAGCTGGAGAAGCAGCGTGAGAAGTTACACAAGAAGGAGCTGGAACAGCAGCAGAAAGAGTGCCGCAAAAACAGCAAGTCCTCTGGGCCAGAAGAGGGAACTGCAGAGTGACAGCATTGCTTAACTGTTTCAGCACTGAAAAGCATTATGGGGAGTTGAGTCTAGCAATTTATGGAATCTGAGACTGGTCCCTTTTATGAACACCAGAACCTCGCTGTAAGAAGAAGCGCTACTGAACTGCCATTGGATAAAGTGAAACCAAACAGTCCTGAGGATCTCACTGTCTCTGTTGAAGGACTTTGTTTACGTTTAATTGTATTTTGAATTCAGGATTTTTTTCCCCTCATTTTACTACAGTTTCAAACTGGTCTCTGCTCATGCATTTTTGTTGATGTCTGATAAATGTCTATTTATTTGCATTCTGAGAAAATGTACATCTCTGCCCAGAGCATATCAGCTTGAAACGGATCTAAAGCTTTTGACATTTCAAGCACCTTTAGACATAATGACAGTGTACATATATAAAAGATATATATGTCTAATGTGCCATTTTTTTTATCAAGACCAAGATGTGCAGTTTACCCTGTGTGAAAGAAGGCTTCCTAAGAGCTCTTGGCCTTCACTGGATCAACTATAGTCAGACTTACTGGAACACTGATTTGTATTGTGAGAAGAAAGCCATTCCAAGTCTTGAAACATCTTGGACCTCGTCCTGACCTTAGTGGATGTTGTATACCTACTGTATGACCGCAGTCTACCGTCTAGTGTCCTATATCCTTCAGAGACCTCTCAGTATTCAAGTGAAGTAGATCTAACCACGTTTGTTGTTCTAAGAGCTGGAAACCTCTTACGTGGAAAACAACCACGAGGAACATTCACAGAGAGGCCTGAAAATGCTGTATGAAGTAGTTCAGTAGTGAAAAATGCACTCCAAAGATGAAAGAATGGATCACTGGGAAGTCTTGCAAAAGTTCCTGCTGCTTCTTCATCACTGCTACTTGCTTTTAGTCTTCTTTGTTTCTCTGACCTAGATCCTCAGTTAGACCCAAGTGCTGCCTTTTGAGCTGCTGTATAAATTTTGTATAACATAGTTACTCTGCGTGTATAATAACACCCTGCCCTGATTTGTCATCCAAATGTTGGCAAGTAGTTGACAAACCTGCACTTAAAACGGACCTCTTAACATCCATCACTTAATAATATGTAGCTCTTATTTTACTTTCTGGTCAGTAGTGAGTTGTTCTGCGCATCTGAGCGTGGGCCCACTGTACACTTGTATTTGTCAGTTATAGTTTATTCCATTAGAGGCGTACATGATAAAGAATTTAAAAAAGTGTTTAAAAAAAGTTTTATAAAATTTACATTCAGTATATAACGCAGTGAGCAAGTACTGCCTCCATGATTCTATTGTGAATTTATTTTCAAATGTACATAATCCACTATATGAGATTTCTATTAAATGTCTTATTATACCTAAACTTTAATTGCTTATTTCAGATTCAGCTGTAGCTTAGTTTTCCATATTATGCTTTGTTCTTTTTATTGCTGAAATTAGTTTTACACAATTGGTATTAATATTTCTACATTTTTGTAATGTCACCCCACACACACACACACACACACACACACACACACATGATTTTTTTTTGTGTGTGTAAACACTGGATTCTTGTGTTCTCCTGTAATGATTTCCATGTTTACATTTGAACCAGTGATCATTTCGATAGCAAAACAAGGGCAGCTTTTATCCTACCTGGGTGTTGGAGCACTGTGTCAGGCAGTGCCTGATGAATGTTAGGATCGCTCTCACAGGAAACGTTGATATTGTTCCACATAAGCTTATATAGTCATTTCGCTGTATTAGGAATGATTTTCATGATCTTGTTTTAATTATTTATTTTTCAAATCTAAAAAGCGTTTGTAAGTTATCTGATGTAATTTATTGACAAAAAAGGTATATGATTACATTAATGCCAACATTTGTTTAAAAAAAATAGTGATCAGTATATTTGGCAGTGGTAAGACAATTTAACTTTCTTTATTAGCTCAAAATTATTTTGCAAGATGATTTTTATCCTCCACTGTAACTTGTCACACAAAACTTTGTGTCTCCACAGTGAAGCAATGGAAAAAAAAAACCAACTTAATCTCAGCTGTCATTGAGCAGCAATGCCATGAGTTTAAAGCAATAGGTGAACTTTGAAGCCCTTGCGTTTACTGTTTCTTTGTTGTGTGGAACTTACAGAGGGACTGCAGGCTCTGTCTATATGAATGTGTCTGTGTGCATAGGATAATCACGGGTGATGGTGGCGGAGGATGGTTACTGGGCTTTAGTTACTGCTGCCTCTGTGTGTGCACCTTCTCATTCTGCAGTTCTGTTTTGAAATTAGCACTCCTCTCATCTATCCATGTTGGATAAATGGTGTTTGCCCCTGTCACCTCTGTGCTTACCTTCTCTCTTCCTGTGTGCGCTGTAAGACGGATATCACCTTCCCATTTCAGAGATGACACAGCCAGCGAAGGTACAGAACTGCTCTGAACACCGCATGTGCCAAGCAGAGCTTTTACCAGTACATTTTGTTAGGTCATAGTCGCATGAAAGACCCCAAAGGTGCCATGTCTCCCTGTTTGAAGTTCCAGGACAGTAATATCTGTTCTTGTTCATGATTTTTGTTCATGAGAGGTTACTGTTGTCGCTCATGTTGGCCTGTAAATACACCTCTGAATGACACAACCAGTCAGAAAAATACAACGAAAGTTCATTCCAAAACAGTGTCTGATTTTTGCTTTCTATTGTCCTTGTCACATTAATAATATTATAGGAATAATCATTTGTTCATTTTTTGTGCTCAGCTGATAATAATAATACAGTAATAACATGAATACAACATTTACTCTAATGAAAAAATGCTTTGACTTATTTTGGTAATCCCAGTTTGATTTATATATGTTGCATTCATAACCTCAGACTGTATAGTTAAATAACAAGTTAACAAATGAAAACAGTACTTTACAGTAATATTTTTTTTTTTAAGTGTTTTGGTTGGCCCTCACAAAAAACGAAGATTTGTTTTTAATACATGAAGAAACCCTGTATGAATAAACAGCAACAAATTTGACCGGCTAGGTCAACTGTGTATTCATGTTGTTTCATGTCTCATGATTTTTCCCCATTTAGTCTCATTAACTTGTAAGACAGGATAAAGCCACACTGACCAAAAGGTACAAGATCCTAATGCTCATTTCAGCACATTTAGACATGGATGTTGACCAAAGTGCTATACAATTGAAACAGAAATGAATAAGACAATAAAAGTATATACCAGATGAGAGTAAGGTATTACAATGCACTTTTGTGGAATCCCTTGTCAGTGATTAAAAGTAGTGGAGGTGAGCATGAAGGTGAATGCATGTGTGTCAGTATTAAATTACTGAGTTGTTTTCCCCTGAGGTTGGTTATGAATTTTAGGGTTTATGTGTTATTTTTGTTTATTTCTACCAAACTGTAGTAAATATTAGAGTTCAGCAGAATTAAAAGTAAAAAAAAAAAGTATTACACCCCTAGGACCTGGTCTACAGGGTTTTTTTTTTTGTTTTGTTTTTTACCTTTTGTTTCTTCTTTAAACTGGCTATTTTTGTTTCTGTGCCTTTAAGACTTGGTTCTGCCTGGTATTTACACTTAAAAGTTGTCTGGACTGAAACACTCTTTATAACCTCAGTATGAATGGGCTGGGTCTTACTGCTGCAGCCTGAATAGGCCATTTTTGTGTGACATCACAAAAACTGTGTTCTAAACAAGCTGTTTTGGCAGCATCATTTCTAGACTGTATAGACCAGGAGGTGAATAGCAGGTTTATTCCCTGGTAAGTGATTATAAACTACATCACTTTTTATTTACTAAAGTAAGGAAGATTTTTGTACATGACTGTTTGAAAATGCCAGGGAGTGATGTGTGAATGTGTACATTAAATGGACAAAAGTATTGGGACACACCTGTTCCAGTGAAGACTTCAAGACTTCTTGAAGTCTTGAAGTTTTGAAGTCTTAATGCTTCAGCATAGCAAGACATTTTGGACAGCGCCACACTTCCAACTTTGTGGGCACAGTTTGGTGAAGGCCCTTTTCTATTCCAGCATGGCTGTACCCCAGTGTACAAAACAAGGTCCATAAAGACGTGGCTGGATGAGTTTGGTGTGGAAGAACTTGACTGGCCCGCACAGAGTCCTGACCTCAACCCCATCCAACACTTCTGGAATGAACTGGAATGGAGATTGCGAGTCAGGCCTTCTCGTCCAACATCAGTGTCTGACTTCATAAATGATTTACAGAATGATGAATGGGCACAAATTTCCACAGAAACACTTCAAAATCTTGTGGAAAGCCTTCCAAGAACAGTGGGAGCTGTTACAGCTGCAGAGGGGGACGAAATCCATTTTAAAGTCGATGTTTTTGAATGGAGTGTCAAAGTCCCAGTTGGTGTAATGGCCAGGCGTCCAAATACTTTTGTCCATAGAGTGTAGCACCCGTTTCTCTCTGGTGACTTTCTCCTGTCAGTCTATAAATAGCTGGCCTAATTCGAGACTAAAGTATTCACGTTTCACGCCCCCACTTGCTCTCTCTCACCGGAATAGACACGGAATTCACAGAGGGACACAGCTGAAAATTTGTAAAAAAAAAAAAAAAAAAAAACTACGTGTACAGGTCTGAGTGTGTTAGAGAGGTCCCTGTGTGTGTGGATGATGTCCAGGCGCTCTGAGGTGGTCCAGGAGCTGAAGGCGCGCTTTCTGTCGGCACTGCAGCGCAACGACGCGGCCGAGGTGGAGAAACTCCTCCGCACCACCAGCATAGACATCGACACCGTGTTTGACGTGGAGGACCGCAGCATGGTCTTGGCCTCATATAAACAAGGTAACTTTTTGCGTAAAAACCCAGCTGTGCCCAGACCAGCCACGTTGTGGAGCCACGCACATGTAAACAACAGTAGCTCTAGCAACTGTAAGATAAAGTTAAGTAAAGTGGCTCTTTATAGCAAGTGAAGCAGTGGGCTGCCACCAACGAGGGGCGCTCTTGGAGCAGTGCACAGTGTTGCAGTCGCACGTGAACACAGCACAGCACACTAGCAGCCCTGGGATTCGAACCCACAATCTTCTGATCACGTGGGCAACTCCCTCACCACTAAGTCACCAACTGCTCCAGCCATGATTTTCAGTTCAGGATAGTGCTAATTTGATCATTTTTATACCCGTTTACAAAACTGTATAATAGTCTATATGTTTTTTTCTGTTTTGATGTTATTACAACTTGTCAATTTAGCTGTTTTGGGTGGATCAGTGTGAGGCTGCCTTGCTTTCAAACACAGTAAACTGAATGTGAACCTTATTTTTTCACCTAATGTGTACCTGTGTGTATATAAATACATATATATGTACATATTTCCAATGTACATACATATTCCTATAGAGGTTATCTTATCTTATCTAACATTATAGCACCTTGAATGTGTTTATGGAAAAATGCCATAAAATACAGCCCATTTTGTCATATATTAGGACGGACTGTAGCGTGTGTATTGTCAATTTGGAAACAAAACGTATTTCCAAGAAGTTAATTTTACTCGAGAAGGGAAAAAACATCCATTACTTCCACTTAGTCATTTTGGAGCATTTCTGTCATTTTTTAAACACAATTTAAAGCACAGCTGGGGTTTTCAAATTGCACAACAGAACAGAAAAATTGGACATACAAGGATTTTCCAACAGCAACAATAATCTGTGAGTAATCCCGAACCCCCATAATACATGCAAAATTAGGTCTTTTCTTGTAGTTACTAGATTCACTGATGTAGTGCTAATGTAATTCCATGCTTTAATGTCTGTGTGTTTTATTGTGCATTTGACCCCAGGTTACTGGTTACCAGGCTATAAATTAGAGTCTTCTTGGGCCATGGGCATTCACGTGTGCATGATGTACAATGCACTGGAGAGCGCCTTGGTGCTTCTGCAAAAGGGAGCAGCGGTGAACAGGAAGCCCAACGGGAAAACTCCGCTGCATGTGGCCTGTGAGGTCTCACACGCAGACTGCGTGAGTCTGCTTCTGAACTGGGGGGCAAAGGTCAACAGTGTTTCACTGAGTGGACACACTCCTCTGCACTACTGCATAACACACGAGTCTGTAGACTGCGCAAAACAGCTCATACTCAAAGGTCTGGAAATGCAGTCCATGATTCAGTGTCCCAAGCTAGTTGAGAAACACACTGCAATGGCATGATACTTAATTAAGAATCATTGTATTTCAGTTTTCTATGCATTATGTGCTCTGCATATACACTGTGTCCAAAAGTATCCAGACACCCCTTCTAATGAATAAATTCAACTACTTCAAGGTGCACACAGGCATTCAGTTGTACATGCACACTTAATTACATAGAAAATAACTGCCAATAGAATGGCACATTCTGTAGTAGCTGCATATGAGCCTAAGGTCACCTTGACCCATGCCAAACGTCAGTAAGAGTATTCTAAAGCCCCCCAGCCATGAACTGTGGAACATTCTCTGGAGTGATAAAGCTATTACTGATACCTGGAGCAGAGTTTGTTCTCCAGAGCAAAACAGCCAACGTCACAAACATCTCCAGTAAAGTCTGCTCAAGAGTGGGCAGTTACTTAAAAGTGGGCCAAATTTACTAACCCATTTACTAACCTTAATTTCAGAAGGAACATTCTATGAGTGTCTATGAACATTTGGACATACAGTGTATATACAAAGCACAATCATACACCTTGAAAATATGTTTTCCTCAATGTTAATAGAGCCCAACTGACCCCCAGACCTCTTGCTGCAGGAGCAAATGTCAATATGTCAAGTCATAACAATGAGGAAGACGCCCCACTACACACAGCTGCACGGTTTGGAATTTCAGAGCTGGTGGCCCTTTATGCTGCTCATGGTGCCAATGTGGATGCATCAAATACCCATTTTGAGACACCCCTGATAATTGCTGCATTCTGGGCCATGGACGCCCGTGAGCAGACTTACAGTGGGGACCACCACCTAGTGTGCCGGATGCTGTTGGACTACAATGCCAACCCCAACCTCCAGGAGGAGGACAAGAAAACAGCCCTTCACAAAGCCTCCTGGAACTGTGACCACATTCTAATGCAGATACTGCTGGAAGGCGGGGCTAATCCCAGAATTATGGACGTTAATGGGTGTGCACCCCTTCAGTATGTGCTCAAGGTGTTGCAGTTTCGGCCGCTGTCGATACCTGAGCGCTGCTTCCAACTGCTGCTAAACTATGGAGCAGCCAGGGTCTACCCAAAGCAATTTCACAAGGTACACCAAAGTTACTTGTGTAGAAGTTTGCTTCCGTAGCTGGAGTGTTGCATTAGCTAATGCAGCTAACAAAACAAACATATTTCACCGAGCTGATAACACAATGCATGCAAAGATTTAACCAGCCGATAAACTCTAAATCAGAGTTTGATTAAAGTAATGCCATTTGTAATAGTTTTGTAACATGGCAAAGTAAAACAGGCTGCATCAATTAAAAAAAAGAATAAGCCATACTGAGATAAACTAAATGTAGCTGTGATTGTGATGGGAATGTTTTGAGATTTAGCTGGACTGATGCTTTGAGCGCACATAGCAATCAGATCTTTGTGTGTGTGTAAATGAATTGCTGAAAATCTTTCGACAATTGATAAGTTAGCTCGCCATCTCTTCTTCCTCTGTGACATAAAATGTCTTGAACACTGTCATGTACTGCAAACAATTTAATGTACTGCAATTGCAAAATGTTTTATAAAATACTAAACACAGCACAGACTGTAGAAGCGCTGCTTCTGTGCTTCAAAATTATGGGGAAATGTGATCCGATCAATATCTGGATGCAGAAACTACAGGTGAAGTGTAAACATGCTGTGTTTAGATTGGATGATGATCCAGTCACTGTCATCAGAGGCCAGAAAATGGTTCTGATAATGTGCCACTCAAAGTGTGCTATAAAACATGATCAATGTTTTTGTTAATGTCTAAGGGTACATTAAACAGCGCTCTCTTTCTATTAAGTAGGTGTTGCAGAGTTGTTACGACTACCCCAGGGCAGTTGAAGTGATGGCGAACTCTTATGAGCGTCTCATGCAAACCAAAAAATGGAGGGCAGCTATTCCTGATGCAACATATGAGGTAAGATATTTTGTAGGCCTTATGTATTTTTGAAATCTCATGCTGCAATATGTCACTTAATGCGGTCCACAGTTACGTGTGCATTATTATGCAGGTAAAAAGTTATTTTTTGTTGTGTTTTTATATGATGCATGAGCAGACTGTTGATAAATGAAATGCTGCAAGTAATGGAGGCTTCAGTGCAACAGCTTTTACCTGAGCAGCAAGATAAAGTATACTAGAATACAGTTCCTTAAGAAGTAAACTGCCTGTATTTTCTTTTTTTTTTTCTTCAAGCGGCACAGGACGTTCTATGACTCCTTGTTTGCTGTTTGCACCAACAGTCCACGTACTTTACAACATCTGGCCAGGTGTGCCATCCGTACAGCAATGCAAGGCCGTTGTGAGGCAGGCATTCAGCAGATACCACTGCCTCCACCGATCAGAAGATATCTACTGCTGGACCCAGTGGGAATCATATTCTAGAGATTGCACTGTGGTAGTCAAATGTGGATTTCTCAGACAAGGTGAACTCTCACTGAAACTCTATCCAAAGTGATCAAAAATCCTGGAATATTTTACAATGTTCAACTTAATTCCTTGAACCCTCTCAGAAGCAAAATAAACTATCAAGTTACGTGCTCTCAGGCTGAGGACATGACTCCAGCTTCTGTTCAATTTGTAATGCATGCTTGATAGAACTTCCAACCATTCTATCAAGCAGACATTTCAGAGGAAAAAAGTATGCTTTCACTCCTACATGTTATTTAAATAGAACGCTTATTATAATTAGCCATACTTGTTTGTTTTTCCCTGCAATGCAAAATATCCAGTATGCTGTGACAATGCATTAACCATCAGCTGTAGCCCAGCTTGCTTCATATACTGTGACTGTAGCCCCTTGTTACAACTTCAGTGAGTCATGCAGGTGGTAAGATCAGAAATTAGAATTATTGTTTTATTTATCACAATTATGGTTTCATTTTTTAATCATAAAGAGCCAGGGCCGTACGGGAAACTGCGTTCTGGAAAAGTCCAGAACGGCCGTCCGGTGCACAGCCGTCGGCCCGAGGTGCGCATACCGCAGTAAGTAGAAAAAATCTTACATTCTGTTTCTTGGACAAAAAATATCTTACAGTCATAAGAATCTGTAAGTTGGTTGGTTAAGTCTGAAAGTAAATCTAACAGTCTCTAGGGGTCAGTAGACATTAATTTAGCAGCTGTGTTGAGCCTCTTCTCCACCCATTTTAATAACCCACCCATCTGGTTGACCTCAAGCACGCTGCAAGATTTTTCTATAGTTAAATTATGTTAAGATTGTCGTATTGCTCATCTAGCCTGCTGCCAGCTCCCACAGCATTTATGGCGGTCACAGTGCTGAGAGTGTGTGTTTGCATGTGTGCTTGGGGTGTGACTGTTATCATCCATTATCAAAGTGTCCTAGAATTATGTGGCCTCTAATGAACTGGTCCCACATAGACATCCAACAGTTGTCATTCTGAAATGTGGGAATGGCAGCACAAACTTGCTGAAAGAGTGGGCTTAAATTGACAGTAATGCCCAAGTAATGCTCCTGGTGTGTGGCTAGAGACTGGTCAGTGTCCATGCTGACCCGTCCTCTGCTGACAGCATTTACATGGGCATGTGAGCATAAGAGCTGGATCATTGTGTGATGCACGAAGGTGGTTTGGTCTGATGAATCATGTTTTTTTATTTATTTTTTTTACATAATGTGGATGGCCAGGTCCCTGTGTGTCACGTACCCGTGGAAGAGATTGCACCGGGGAAGAGGGCAAGCCAGCAAAGGCAATGTTCTGCTAGGAATGTATGGGTGCTAGCATTCATGTGGATGTTACTTTGACAGGTAACATTGTTGGCAGTAGCCTCGTTCATCTGGATAATGCACCCACCATACTGCTAAGACTGCTCAGGAATTGTGTAAAGAGAATTATGCAGTTTTAGCTTTGACTTCTCATTTTTATCTGATCAAGCAAATAAGGGATATAAGGGTTGTGCTGATCCATGGAGGCCCTTCCTCACAACTTAAAAGGATCTGTTGCTAACATCTTGGTACCAGGTAGGACAGCACACCTTTAGAAGTCTTATACAGTCCATGGCTCAACAGGTCAGAGCTGTTTTGGTGGCAAGAGAGAGACCTACACAACAAAGACAGGTGGTTTTATTGTTATGGCTGATTGGTGTAGAACACATGATGCAACTACTTTATTTTGGCCACTCAGCTTATTTCATTCATGAGTAAATGATGTATATATTTGAATCAAGCACATTTAATGCATTGCATTGTCTTCAGTGTACAAAAGTACAAACTGGTAGGTCAATAATCCTAAAAGTGAATTTACAGCTTGGAAATTGTAAACGTTGTGGGGATGCATGGGACACTCTGGTTATTGTGTTAGCAGTGGCTTTGAAAAGGGGAACATTGTGTTAGTAAGTGAAAGGTCAGCTCCAGATATAGAGCTGTGCGTTTTGCTAAAGGAAGCTATGGTGTCAGAGACTGGCCATCCAGTAATGACGAGCGCTTGTGAGGAGAGTGGCGGATAGGCTGAAGAAAAGGCAGAACAGTGTGTTCCAGACATGTGGCTGATCTCCAGGAATACATTCTGGTCCCAGGCCAGGAAGAGCCTGCCCTCTTTTTGAAAACAGGCATAGAAGGGAAGGATGTGTAAGGATGACCCAGCAAAAAAAATACAAGCACTCTGCACTACTACAGTCGGCTACTTATTTACCTGGCATCATGACTGAATGAATTGTTTTTATGACATTTGGTTTCTGAAATGTCAAAGGTCTGGTTCACAAAAGCTAAAAACAACATGCACAGCAATAAAAGTTAGTATTTGACACTAATGTCCTTAAATCTACTGACAGAACACATAAATAAGGCAACACAAAGTTTTCTTTGTGGTACATTTTAATAGAAACACAATCAGCTGCAGTGGAAACAGTCTCCCTCACTACAAAGAAGTCAGAGAGCACTGCTTGTGCATAATGAGGTTGAGTGGTGTACACAACAGGAAGTGATCCTATAGACTATGTGCTCTCACATAGTCACAGTTCCTGCCTCGTGCACCGCGTGTCATTTTCTCATGACAACACGTATAGCTAATGAGGTACGAGTGGTTTGGTCTGATCACTACAACAGCTAACAGTCCCAGGTTATAATTACTTGTTGTAGTGTGCAGGATGATTTCAACGTCAGTTGCGGTTTTAATTGCAGATACTCTGTGATTTCTGTACAAAATCAAACACAAGAGTATTTTAGCAAGAGCAGGGCTGTTTGGCAGTGGCACATGAATACAAAGCAAAAGGGAGACTGCTTCCAACTCTCATTAGAGACTGGTAACATGGTGAATGGTGCCTGTAAAAGCAGCTACTGCCACTGCAAATCCCTGGAAATTGCTAGTGTCACAGTCCTTTCTTTTGGAAATCTCCCCCAAATCTTTTAAAATAAACGTACACAACAATCTTGGCATAAAAAAAAAAAAAAATATGGCATACCTTTGTCATCCTGAGTTCATGCAGTTAAAAACAACAAATGTTACTTACTCTTAACAAAGATGTGAAAACAACGCTATGTTGGCACTTCAGTGGTACCGCATTAAAACAAACAAAAAAACAAAAAAAAACAAAAAAGGAAATCCATTAAAAATATCTTTCCTTTTGTCACTGTTAATTACTAAAAACAGAGGTGTGAAAATTACAGGCCCATAACCTTGATGAAATGCTGGTAGTAAATGTTGAGATTGCAGAAATCATTCACTAACCAAACGCCTCGTTTAAAATCTTAAAATATATATGGAGCTTGGTGGGAATGACCAGACACTGCAATGCATGGCCCATTTAAAATCTGACACAATCAAACTGTCGTGCCCTCTTCTCAGTCATTTCAGCGGCAAACAGTGGGAAAAAAATGTTTACATTAGGCCCCTGTATTGTCCATTAGAAAAAGAACAGTTTTATCTATAGAGGACATATTTTAAGCATAGCTGGTGACATGTATTTAACACTGCTAATTTCTTTACATCACAATCATGTCAAGCAGGCAGATGGAAAAAAAGTTAACAAAAGCCTCTCTGTCCACTGTTCAAAACATGTTGTCCACATACAGTGACATTGCATCAATCAAGCAGTTTAACCTCATTCTCACTAGGTGTTGCTCTGGCTTCTTGTTCTGTCTTTAGATCCTGTACATACTGTTAGCTACACATATAGCTGATAACATTTGACACTGTTAATTTAACAGTAGAGGAACAGGTAATTTAGCTGGCCACAATTACAGTACTAAATTCTAAAAACATGAGAGGGTGGAGTGCTGAACAGTAAATTTAAAAACCACATGAACCATACACTCCAACTATTAAAGAGAGGAACCATTCAATACATTGTAAAACTACACACACGGCTATCCCTTAACTACTTTAAACAAGTTGGCATGCAAATTCTTTCATTCTTTCAGTCTAAAATGCAATATGTTGCATTACTTCTCTTGTCTGCCCCTTAGTGTAACATCTGTTGTTTTTTATTATAGTACAGCCAACACACTGGAGAGTTCACCTTCAGGGGGTGCCTTCACAGACACATACTAAGCTTGGCCCCACCAACTAAAGAGCGTGTAAATGAAGTTGGCATTTTATGCAATTCTGTCTAATGACATGTGAAGACAATACCCACAACTTATGGGGGTAATTTCTTCCTTATCTAGCTTCAGTTTTGTTAATCACATTGAATGGATACAGCTGATTTCCATAAAGACAATAATAAGCTTATATTATTATTATTTTTTCTTCAAAAATTGAATACATGGTGATATGGCAAAATGCAAATGCCCATTTTCACACTGTAACACGAAGGCAGCACTGTGGGATTAAAGTGAAAATGCACAAACAGCAGTGAATATGCTGGTTTCTACAGGGAATGAGAACTCAAGGCCTGTATACCTTTTGACGTCATCTGTCGACTCTCTGTCCGTCCATCTTTATCCTGTTTTGTCCCATCAATTCAGCTTCCCCTTAGTTCTCACCTCTTGCATACTATAATCATCCTTTCCAAGTTTCTTGGGCTCACTGCTTGGGATGCACCAGTCATCCGCCTCTGTGCTCGTCTGGTAATGCCTTAAGGCCGACCTGTTGAAAACTGGCAGTCTTTCTACAGATTCAGAGGACAGAGCCTGAAGGCCATTTTGAACGAGAAGGAAAGAAAGAGACCAGACATAAGTGGCTTTCTTCATCAAGGCCCTTCATCCACATGAGTCATTCCACACAACTGAGCTTCTAACACAAGCCTGATCAGTTTTTGTTTCTGTTCCTAGCCACAAGAATGAACAACAACACAGCTGCTGCTGTGACATTTGATATTTCTTTCCCAGTAACAGTTTTAAAATAGAAGCTTTCCAAACAGCACAAGAAACGGCAAGGGTGCTTTTGTGGATAGCACAAATATCTTGCTCACACACTGCCAGTGTACCTTAATTAGCAGGATTGGTAACACCAGCTTTGGATTACAGCTGCTAATTTTCTGCACTTGGATTCCTTTATGACACCTCCCCAATGCTGAACCATCAGCAACCAGTTAATTTCGCCACCTGCTGAGTTGAATTTATGGGGAGGATGGTGTTCCTCTACAATCCAGCAACATGTGGCGAGAACGGGTTGTTGGTGCTCTTTCAGTAGGTTAACTTTCAAATGCTACTCTTACGTCTTCCAGTGATTTTGATCTACTTATTACAAAACCTCAAGACATTAATATTTAGATATTGATTAATACCAAAGTTTTCAGGAAGTCACAAGAGGAACAAATTTCAGCTTTAAGTAAAAGGATGCAATAACTGGAGATATTTGTATATTAGTACTTCAGTGTCTTGAACAAGAGACCTTCGGTTGTTACCTTAATTAATAAGACAGTGTCTTCTAAGAAATGTGTGTAACAGTGTACCTTTAAATAAATAACAGCTGATGTTCCATATCCCTCCATAGAGTAGAGCTGGAGGTCTCCTTGAAAGTACTTGGCGTAAAGGCGAGAGATGGGAAGCCCATAACCAAAGCCAGCCTGCAGACAGGCAGACATTACTCTTCAATCCTGTGTAAATGACTAACAGCAGTTTGTAATTTTGCTAATTTACAACTCTGCCAACTGTTTACACCGAGTTTACACCTAACCCCACTTAGAAAAAACAATCAGTTTTGTGTACTGACAATTTATGTGTCTAACATTAAACCACCACATCCTGGACTGGATAATCGGAATGGTTAAAGTACTGTTAGATATTCTGTCACATTCATAATGGAAAGAAAAAAACAAAAACAAACAAACACTCACCAAAGGAGCATTTCGAGCATTCTCAGTGACTGGGCTTGGTGCTGTGGAATACATATAACTAAACAGACGCTCAATTTTCCTCAAAGGGACGCCACCTCCTCTGTCAGACATCTGTAATAATAACAATACTTAACAATAATAATAATAATAATAATAATAATAAAAATAATAGTGATAATAATAATATTCACAAAGCAGTCAGGATAACTTTAAAGTATGTCTTAAGATCTTTTATGACCCATTCTTGACCCTTCACATTCACATTATCCAGAAAAAAAAACAGTATGTATGGCTCATGAAGAAGCCTACCTTTATGGTCAGGTCTTCTTCTCCCAAAGAAACCCTCACTTTGATTGGTGGAAGATGCGTGCTGTTCTCATGCGTTTCTACAGTCGCTCTCATTGCGTTCTGTGAAGCAGATGTGTTTAAAGCTTTTAAAGATAATAAACATTGTATTACACAGTACATCCAAGTACACTCTGTATATGTGAATACAGTTAAGATGCTCTGCAAGTGATTAAAAATCAGTACCTTAAAGAGTTCAAAGAGCATGTGATAAAGATGAGACGGGACATAGACAATGTTAATAGGTTCACTGGGTTCTTTAGCTGCAACACAGTAGAAAATATAAGACAGAAAAAAGCCATTGAAAACTTACACAATTTGATGAACTTGGTGATGTACACTTGCATGCATTATATAAGTTGCTCTGTACCAACAGTAAAGTTACTGCAGTACAATCAGTATCGTCTTAAATTGTTACCTATTAATGAACAAGCTGACCAGCTGCTGGTCATTCTGCCATTCTTTCTAACAGGCCAATAACATTACATGACTACAACAACACTGGAGACTGTCAAGTTTCATAGCACTTATTAACTGTGCACAAAGATGGCTGTTTGATTCATTTGACAAACATGTGGTCCAAAGGTTATGGCTTTATCAGGCTGCATGACAGTACAGTCTGGCAACCAGAAAAAAAATGTTAAAAGCTTGCCCATTCTAACAACTTTCAGTGAAGACAATGATAAATCAGTGGCAATCAGACAATATATATTATGATGCAGTCGTTTTCCACAATAAAAGAGACACAGCTTAAGATTTAATAGCCACATATATCCAATAACATGCAAGTAGAAAAAAAAAATCAGGGCTGCATGCCAACAGCAATGCGAGTGTGTGAAAACCCCACCTTAAATACAGCTGCACACGGCCTAAGAAGCTGTCAGAAAGAACCAATCGGACATATTCCACATGTTTTTTCAGCACCAAAGAACTAACAGTAGGGCTGAAAGACTCATCATTTTTATGTTGAAACTGCAATTTGAAAGAGTGCAATTTTCAAATGACAAGACTTGCCATTTTAATTATAGTCTGCAAGTTTTAAGTACGGAAATATAACCTAATGCACGGAGCTTGAAAACTGTGCCTGTATATGACTTCAGTTAGAAGCAACTGAACTCCCACATGGTAACACAACCACAATTAACTGGCTGTCAGCCACATGCTGACAGGCCAGGACTCATAATGCACAGAGCAGACAAACACAGAGAGAAAGAAAAGATTGGAAGAAGAGAAATGTCTCGCTCACAGTTCACTTCTTTGATCTCCACTTCCGGCGAGGTCAGGTAATACTGATCACACAACATCTTCGAACTCTCATAAGCATCTATATGGATAAAGAAGGGACATACAGCTTCTTTAGCCATTTAAAGCATAGGCCACATTTTCACTTGTCTGTTACATATGTAAGAGGATCTGGGAAAAAAACGTCTACACTGCACTAACCAATTAACTGGTTATCAGGTACTGGCTTTTATGCTTCTATAATAGAAGTTCAATGCAAAACATGAACTATGCTCTGCTGTATAACAAATCACAGAATAGCTCAGATTTATGACCTTATGTCAGCTTATCTCTTGAGACACACTTTATGTTTACATTGTAGTCTCCACAACTTTAATGACCATTACCTCTTACCACCTCGACGACTTCACAGTTTGGGTCGATGCTGCCGATATGCTTTGGGTGGGCTGGGTTAGTGCTGCCACTAAAGATCAGTGCTAAACGTAAACACAGATGTTCTTATGAGCAAGTGTTATTGACAGCATGGCATACATTGAATATTGAAATTCCATGGAAGTCAATGGGGAAAATAATGCTAAAATGCAGACATAGCTCGGTGCGCAAGAGTTAACTTTAAATGAAATAAAATGACTTAAAAGCTTGAAATTATTTACAGTTGTTTGTAAACCAGTAAAATTTTTATTGCACTCACACTGGGATAGAACTGCTATGCTCAGAATATTAAGCCTCACAAAACAGCAGGACCATACAGCGCTGAGTCTGGTCTGAAATACTCACTATGCTGGTTCATGAGCATTCGGGTCGAGATGCGGCTTGTGTAGAAGCGGTCCAGGAAGTACTGGACGTTCTGATTGGTTACTGGATCCACGCCAAAAGCCTCCTTGTACTCCACCACCCCCTGTGCCATTGTGGGCACCACATTATTGTGCCTGTTCCTCACATTTATCAGAGTCTCTGTGAACCTGACAGCATATGTAATCTGTTAAAGCACTGTTGCCACTTCGGCACAGTCCTGTAAACACCATTTAGAGCACAAATTCAACTTACATTTTCAAAACCTTTTTATCGTCAGGATCTTTTTCCAGAAAGTCCACAATCTCAATCAGACTCTGCGCATACCTGGTTTAAAAAGAAAGATGTGCAGAGGTATCATTTAAACCACTGAACAGACATTGTGCTTTAACAAAAAAATATATACTTTTGGAGCTAGGTGATTACAGTTACTAACAACAAACTGAAGCTATTCATTCTTCTGCCTGTTTTACAGATTAATGCCATATGGCCGGGAGTAAACACCGAGCTATGCCTTATTAGTGCTCGGCTAAATTTCAGTCATGTGCACTGCCTGCGTGAAGCACATGCTCTGCACTAAACAATCACAACAAACGCCCTCTGTGAAGATAGCCTGCGCTGAACTCCGGTCAGAGTTTACAGTTGCTTTTCTTTTTCACTGTCTATAAACATTTTCTCCTATAAAACTGGATATTTCCCTTGACAGTCTTGTAAAATGTCTGGGTTTGTTTGAGCATTCAAGTATGATGTCCTTAAATAGTTTTAATGTTTCAGAAGCACCTCTGATGAATGGCAAAACACTTTTAACTTTACAGTCATAGTTCAGTTATACTTAGTTCATTCACTATGTCAGTGCCCCTGAGATCTGACATTCAGAACCCTTCTGTAACCTGAAAACCATGCAAAACCTTGAAAATCAAGACACTAAAGCAATCACATACTCCAGTGATCACTATTGCAACCAGCTTTGATGTAACCCTTCATAACATAAACAGAAGCAATGCAAGTAAACATAAATATTATGCCTAGACTTTATTCTGAATGATGCATGACTGGAATTGTATTTTTTGGTGGAACTGATTTTCAATGTTTGCAAAGGCTGTGCCAAACTTAATGAAGCAGGCAAAGAGCAACATTCATGACAAACAGTTCTTGTTTCCTTTTATAAATCACTCTGTCCATTCACTTAAAATATGGGTCTTTCAGAACCGGGCAAAGAAAGTCTATTTTTAATCCGCTCAACTTTCCACTGAGATCATGCCATCTAAACCGCAAGTATGGAATGTCCATCAGAGTGATTACATCTCAGAGCTTGTATGGATCTAAAGGCCTTCATGACTTTGTAATTTTCTCCCAACCTTGGCTCCGAATTCCAAAAGTAACAAGCGTATTCTACAAAACCACATCATTTGTCTGTAATATGAACATTCACTATAATTTAAAAAAAAATTGAGATGCATTTCTTGATTGCATAATGACAATTCAGCAAAGGGTTATCAAAATACAGTGCAATTAATAGCCAAATGTCTCAGTCCTCTTCTTTTCTAAAGTTATCTTGAGTATGTAAGTAATCCACATCAGTAAACTGGAAAATTCTCATCAACAGTGATTCTATATGCCTATGGATAGTACAACTCTAAACTGCAGTATCTGAACAAAAACTGCTGAACTTTTCAGTAGGTGTCTTTAGACAGCACTATTCTGAGGAGAAGTAGGTATGCTGGTTTGTGGATGGAAAAGTATGCCCTATGCCCCAGTACCTTCTAAGAGGTGTGAAGGAATCGTACGGAACAGAGTTGCTACAGTGATACACGTGATGAAACTCCTGGTATTTACACTTTACATACTGCCACACTGTAATTTCCAAAGAAAACAATTACAGAGCTAGCCAAATGTACAGACTGTACTAGAACTGTACTAGAACACTATAGACAATAACAGACAAATAATTTGTTGGTGTTAGATACCTGTTTAATAGAGTAAATGAATGTGTTAACCTGAAGAGTGCAACCACTGATCTGTAGGGTGGTACCTGTGTGAACATGTAGTGAACAGAGACCACTATGGTGAAAAACTCCAAAAGAAGTCTGGTAGCATTTTCTTAACATGAAGTAAGGGCAAAGTGTTTACATATAACACATGCAAAACAGACTTCCATGCAAGGGTATGGTGGAAGTTTTCATTTTTGTTTCAACCTGCTGAAAAGAAAACATACTTAACAGAACTCCTTGTATTCTGTAAACATAGCTTTCTCACTGAAAAATACGATCAGTCCTGGAAACCTATCCACACAGCTCGTCTAGAGAAATAAAAACACCTTCAGACTTGTTAAAACATTACACTACATATTTATTATGCTTCTTATTGTAGCTATTGCGTACCTCTTACAGTAGCTCAAAATTATGTACAGACTTAAAACAGACACATAAAACACTAAAGTCATTTGCTGACCCATTATAGTAAATCATGTTGTTTTTTTTTCCCAGTCTGTACCATACCCAACATCATTTAAACATGAAGGTACAGTAAAAAAAAAAAAGACCCCCCATCAGCATTTCCCCTTCCTTTGATATAAACATTGTGCTTACCCAGCAATGAACTCAGGTTCAAAGTTTCAGCAGCACAGAGACCATTAACAGAGGCAGCATAAGGTGAGCTGAACCCTGGAGTCCCAATCCACAATTTGTAGAAGCAAAGAATGGTTGATTCAGACTTGGCTAACATGGGAACAGCACTATATTCGGGCCAAACTAGGTTAATGACTACAATTTAGTTTAAAAAAAGAAACATTCAGTCACTTTGCTGACTAAAACACATGACCCCATGTATGCAGAAATGTAGGGAATGACTTCTACCGGATGCCCTAAATCAGGGGTGTCAAACCTGTCCAGAAAGGGCCGCTGTGGGTGCAGGTTTTTGTTCCAACCAAGCAGGAGGCACACCT
>JBBPCX010000147.1:15287001-15316375 GCA_037974365.1 Hydrocynus forskahlii | reverse complement strand
CACACACTCAGAATAGTGGCTTATGTTAAATGTACATCATTACTGATTCATCATGAATCCATACGTTATTACAGATGCACAAAATAGTATTACTATCCATCTTTCTGTATGTTAAACTGAAATATATGAGCATGTCTTGATTTCTTGTGATTGGGAAAAGCAACAGATGCTAGTAACGTGTTGTTTGCAATCCTGCACAGTAAACCCAGCTACAGGATCAGCTCAACTAGCAAGAAACATCAAAACACGTCAGCAAAGTGGTCGGTGGGCTGTTTCTGCAACAAAAATTTACTTACCAAAATCTATAAACTGCTTCATTGACAGCGGGGACGGAGAAAACTTGGAAAACCTGTCCACTTGTTTGGGTATGTTTAACTTGGAGGAGTTCTTAAGCAAAACGTGAGCGAATTTCATTTTGAATTTAAAGACAAAATCCAAATTGAAGCTGAAATGAGTTGGCTGAGGCGTCCTCTGTCTCCCCAAACCTGTGATCACACTAGCACAGCCCCTTCACTGTCAATACCATTAAGGCGTCTGTGAGACCCTCTCTCTTCCTGCAGAGACCACCAGCTTCTAAGCCATATAAATCGATACTGACTGACCAGACAACGTCCCACTATCTGGTCTCACAGTCCATACTCTGGCTTCTGGCGACAGAGCTCCAAGCTGAGGTGGTGGTCTTCTCCAAATGTTTGGTTCAGTTTGACTTTGCTTCCACAAAACGGTCCATTTGAGTGCGGGAGGGGTCTTCTCCAGCTCTGCGTAGATATAAGAACCAGAGAAAAACAGCCTCCTCTTCTGCCGTTGAGATATTTACTCCATCAGTAGTGACACGAATACAAACATTGATGTGCTTCAGTCCCTGCTTCACACGCCTTGATCTTTTTAATCCCAGATCTAGACCCCTCGTGCTCTTCAGACGTGTAATTTATACATCTATATGAAAACATACACACCGTCCTGCGCATGCGCACTGCCAATCTAGAGGAAAGGTCACAGCACAGATGCACTACAGTAGGACATCAACAATAAATCCCCAAAACACAAAAAATGCATGAACTCAAGACGAGTAGCTTAACTTATAAGCATGTTAACCATTTATATTATTTATAAGTCCTCTATAACCTATTTTATGACGCATGTGTGCCTCAGTTCGGAATGAAAAAAAACGTATTTGACAAATAAGAGCAAAACTGTGTTTAGTAACGGTTTCTTTTTAAGGGAACTGCACCTCCTAGTGGCCATTCAAAGAGTCACCATAGTGCCTAATGCGTGCAAGACGTGCATTATGTTGCTAATGTTGTCAATCAAAGAAAAAAGGGAAATCAAACGATTTCCTAACAACCAAATACAGCTATAAGCATTTCCGAAGCAGCTTTATTGTCTCTGTCCAACTCCAGCAACTCTCAAACATATTTTGACTGGCTGCAAGATCAGCCTCACACAAGGCCGCTACACCTGGAGGCATAACCAGGTCCTCAAGAGTTTGGCAGCAGCTATTGAGAGCAGGAAGAATACCATCAACTCTGTGCCCCTGCGAGCAACCGATTACACCACGGCACCAACATTCGTTCGAGAGGGACAGAGAAAGCCCAACCATCCCCTTACCAAGCCAGAAACAGGACAACTAGCTATGGCCCAGGATTGGAAGATGCTAGTTGATATCAGCCAGCAGTTAATTTTCTCTACGGAGATTGCAGCTACCACCCTTAGACCAGATTTGGTACTTTGGTCTCCCTCACTGAAGACGGTCAACATCATAGAGCTGGCAGCAGACACTCAACAACGAGAATGGAATGCGAAAATCTTTCCAGTTGAAGTGGGATGCAGAGGCTTTGTGGCAGACAATCAGATCAGTCTCTGAAGTGGCCGAAAGAAGCAGCCAGTGGATATGGGTCAAGCGGAAGGACCTTTGCTGGGCTCAAAAAGCAGTATCAGGACCCACTCACAAATCTACCCCTCCATCTCTCACTTGAAAAGAACCTGCTAGGAGAAGGGGGAACAAGGTATACTCATAATTGGGCATGGGACACAAGCTCAGGTTTTATCACCCTGTAGCTGGCCACCTTTGATGAGGGTGTATAGTGTTGAAAGGCCAAAAAAACCCTGATTCAAAGGTACACTACTGATGATGTGTCCCAAATTTACATCTTACCCATAGATGAGAGACGGTTCCCACACCATTCGTAACAGCAAGGCAACATGAATGATTACCATCTATTGGTACAATGGACAGTGTACCATCCCGTCCCGTGTTTTTATGAATTCTAAGGGCAACATAGAAAGTTTCCTAATGTGAATCAAAGTAAGAGCAGTCAGTGAGGCTAATTTTAGGAACACTGAATAGACAAAAGTATTGGGACCTCTTGATTATTGAATTCAGGTGGCCCATTACTTCCAGTGAAACGCAACCTTAATGCTTCAGCATACCAACATATTTTGGACAACACCATGCTTCCAGATTTGTGGACACAAGGCCCTTTTCTATTCCAGCGTGACTGTGCCCCAGTGCACAAAGTAAGGTCCATAAAGACATGGCTGGAGAACTTCTCTGGCCCGCACAGAGCCCTGACCTCAGCTCCATCCAGCATCTTTGGGATGAACTGGAACAGAGATTGTGAGCCAGGCCTTCACGTCCAATATCAGTGCCTAACCTCATAAATGCTCTATAGAATGAATGGGTGCAAATTCGCACAGAAACACTTCAAAATCTTGTGGAAAACCAATACTTTTGTCCACATAGTGTAGAAAGTTATAATATGGATTATGTGAATTGAAGTACGAGAGCACTCAGTGAGGCTAATTTTAGGTATTCCAGGTGTAACTCGGAGCGGTCGATGGGCAAATGATCGAGATTATGCTAATTATAAATGAGGCAAATTGTGTTAATTTAGGCTGGATAGTAAGACGTCGTTTCAGTCGGCTGAACTCAGCAAAACTGGGCCATCAGGTAAAGTAGACCCTTCAAGCTTGAAGTGTCTTAGCTCTTTAGAAGATAACAGCCAATGACTGCAAACGATTTAAAACTGTCACCACAACAATACTTGACATTTACTGTTTGCTTTTATTGCTCTGAGGCTGCTAAGGAGGCCGGGGAAATATCTTGTTTTGAGGCCACCACAGAGTGGCGTGACAAATCAAATCTTACTTGTCAGTAATATGGTTTATATATCAATAAGGAACAAATTAACATTTAGAAGTAATGATTCATAATCCATATCATGATGGCCTCTCTCAGATAAAATACTGATATTTTGCTAAATAAACCAGATCTTTATGAAAAATCACTTTAGTCACGGGCCCTATTTAACTTACCGTGCTGAATAAAATGGGCCATTCATTTCATCTGAGTTTTTCTGAGATGTGTTTTAACAGGTATTCTTATGGGTCCTCTTATTAAAAAGGATTTAAATTATTAATATGTTTTTAATGCCTACCTTTGTCACATACCCTTTCACATTTTCCCTTCTAAATGCGTTTATATGCGATGTGTGTGTATTTACTCCCAGTTGTGTGTGTGTGTGTGTGTGTGTGTGTGTGTGATAAAAAGAATTAAAAGTGAATGAGCGCTCCTGCGTGCATGAGTATATTGGTGTGCAAGTAAAGTAAAATTTTGATGCACGTGTAATTTAGTGAGTACTTTAAATTATATTATTTTTCTTCTGTATTTGTGAATGAATGCATTTTGTAAATGTTTTAATCATTGAAATACTGAAACTAAAATGGTAGTATTGAATTTTAAGTTTCAGTGAGATAAGAGAAGTAGTTTAGGTCAAGCATTTTTGGAAAAGGATGTTTGCCTTTGCCTGATCACATTATTGAATAAAGTACTGAAGAAACAGATTTTGGGCTACGTCACCTCTGGTTAACCAGTATGAGCTAATCACATCAGCACTGTGGACGAGCCCACACTGCCCTCACACTCTCTTCTCCCTCCTCCTGTCTGGCAAAAGGTTCTGTAGCATATGGGCCTCCACTGCCAGAACGGGAAACAATTTTGTCCCTCAGACCATCAGATTCCTCAGTCAGAACTAAATCTGTAACCACCCTCACACACGCAAAAACACTGAGCTTCCTCCGTCTCCTAATACAATTCATACATGCACTGTACTGTTCTGTCTCAAACAACTTACACCCCAAACAACTTGCACTGTCTCTGTAAATACCCCTCTATTTATCACTGCATATTCTCCTATACTGCATATGTAGTTTTGTTGCTCTTGTGTTTTTCTTGTACTCTCTCTCTTGCTCTCTTTGGACTCTTATGTAGGCTTGAGGTGTTTCCTGTTTTTGTTCTTGTATTGTACCATGGTCCTGAAGGAACGTTTATTCACTTTATTGTGTACCATGTAAGTGGCTGAAAGTACTATAAACACCTACACTATCTGAGCAAATGTATTGGGACGCCTGACCATTTCACTAGCATGACCTTTGCTTTCAAATACCATTCATTCTGTAAAACATTTATGTGGTCAGGCACTGATGATGGACGAGAAGGCCTGGCTCGCAATTTCCATTCCACTTGTTGGCTGGGGTCAGGACTCTGCTGGCCAATCAAATTCTTCCACAATGAACTCATCCAGCCATATCTTTATGGACATGTCTTAAAAGGGCCTCCCCCAAACTGTGTCCACAAAGTTGGAAAGATTGCCCTTCACTGGAAGTAAGGGGCCACATGAATTCAGTAATTAAGAGGTATGCCCCAATACTTTTGTCCATATAGTTTCCTTAAGTTGAAATGAGGTCGTTTAATGTCCGCTAGGTGGCGCTGTTGCTACACATTAGTGCTCTCCTACAGTTCTCCTATTGCAGCGTGTGTTAGAGGAGAGGTGCTGTTTCATCCCCGGCTGCCTTCAATCAGGAGCAGGAGGACAGAATAGCGTACATATGAAACATGGCTGAATATGAATGCACATTGAAACCGATTGTCATTTGTCGTTTGTAGGTGAACTTACCAGAGTAGGCATGTTTTAAATCAACGCAGACATCACTGCAGAGAGGAGATATTGTGCACAGTAGCGAGGAGTGATACAGCATCTTCAGAGTGGGCAGCATCCATACGGGCATCAGGTAAGACAGTACATGCATTCTGAACGCATTCTCGATAATGTGGTCTGGGTGGTCTGATCTTCATAAATGTGTCCCACATACGTGTCCCAGTTTACAGTAGGATTGATCCAGCTTGACGTTCCCCGTATTCCCATATGGAAGATGACGTCATACCCCTTAGCAACCTTCTGTTATCAAGTAGCAGCTTTTATAATAATTAAAAAAAAAAAAAATAATAATAATAATGTCATGGCATGAAAGTAAATCTTATTGATATCACTGACACTATTAGATCATGCTGATGTTTGAACGTTGCTTTCAATTGCTGTAACAGCTAGTGCACACACGGCATGATGGAGGCTCCTCTCATTAGAAGCTTACATATGAAATTAGCTTCCATTTCTCATTCTGCGTATTCCATCCTCACTGTGTCTCACATCCCAGGTCATTAGGTTTGTCATTTTTTTTTGGTGTCTTTTTTTCTTTTGTTGCGATATTGTACTACCCTGTCTGTGTTATATTATATTATATTAGACGTGTATTTTTTCTACCCAGCCCTATTTTATCATGTGCATATTCTCATGATATAGCATTAATATTCAGCAGGCAGTTCAGGCTGTAATCAGCGCTGGGGTGGAGGGAAGCACTGTTATGTCGTTTCAATTTAAATCAGTTCTCCCAGGCCAGATGTGCTGTGTCATACCCTTACTGGGCAAAAAAGCTGTCCTGAAGTTACATTTGTCTGGAAAGGAGGAGTCCTAGCAGGCGAATGCCAAAAACTTTAGGTGACTAGTGGTGATGTGGTAAGCAGACCAGCAGTGAACAAGAATGCTTAGTCATTAGAAGGCCAAAGAGGGTGCTTCAGTTTAACATTAAAATATAAATGAGGTTTCAGTGGAGAGCAACCTATGCAATCTGTTTATTTGCTGTGATTCCAGACATGGCTGACAAGAGTGACCTAAAAGCTGAGCTGGAGCGCAAGAAACAGCGCCTAGCCCAAATCAGGGAGGAGAAGAAGAGGAAGGAGGAGAAGAAGAAGAAAGAGGTAAGGACATACAGCATTTCAGTAAAGCATAAAGTGTCATTTGTCATACATGAACACACCACAGCGTGCATTGTGAGCGTTTAACCTGTTTACTCAAGTGAAGCAGCGGGCAGGCAGGAACACAGCGCCCGGGGAGCAGAGTGTGGGAACGGTATCTTGCTCAAGGGTACCTTAGTGGTGCCACTAGTAGTCGTGGGAATCAAACCCAAGGCCTTCTAATCACAGGGGCAACTCCACTAGGCCACCGACTGCCCTATCAACAGACTATAGGCTCAGTTCATCGGTGATTAAAATAGATTGTGGCAAAGGTGTAACATATGGTGTATGTATGTGTATGTGTGTGTCTCAATACACAGTCAGAAATACAACAGAAAGCAGAGGCTGCCCCCGAGGACTCTGATTTGGACCGTAAGCGTCGGGAAACTGAGGCACTCCTCCAGAGTATTGGCATCTCCCCTGAGCCGCCATTAGGTGCGTATTCTGCAGCCTGACTTTCTACACACAGCTCACATAAACAATCTGCACAGAGGCATGTGCCTTTACACGCACTGGACCTGCCTGTGGCCCAATCTGTTCTCCAGCTGAGGCACATTTCAGCAAATAGTAATGTTTGGTGACTGCAGAATGGAAGTTGGCTGAGGCTAAAGTGTTCTGCAGTTGCTCTGTGCTCTGCATGCTTTTAGAACATATTTAGCCTGAAGTCAGTCGCAGCTAACCACATTGTTAAGCCTGTCAGTTCTAGAATGAATATATTCAGAGTTCACCCACATACTGGCAGATGTGTATTTAAGGCATTAGTGAAGAGTTCACCCTGAAATACCACAGAATCATCTTTTTGTTGTTGTGGCAAGAGCAAAAATGTGCAGGATTAGATTTAGTGGCTTACAGATGTGGTACTGGTAATTGAAGTAGTCACTACCTCTCTTGGAAAATCTTACAGCTTTAGTGCCCCCTAGTGGAGAGAGTTGAAACTCAGCCGGCCCAATGATGAATTATAAGGATGTATCCGTAATATGCAGGCTAAGAGTGCCAAAATTAAATATATGAAAACGTCAACAGTTAAATAATTAAATGTGTCATTAATTGTTTAAAATGGGAAATATAACGATAAATAATTACTTAAATGTGTCATTAAATATTTAAAATAGTAAATAAAAATGTCACTAATTAAAGATAGCTTTAATTATTTAAAATGGGAAATAAAAACATAATTACTTAAATGTGTCATTAATTATTTAAAATTGGAAATATAAACAGTGTTTGTATACATAGTGAATGACTGTAATTATTTAATTAAAAAATGTATGATTTGCAATACTTTAAAAGAAGAAAACTGAATAGCTGTATAACAAATACATTTGAAATGATTCTATAACCTCTCTTGACAATTTTTCAAGCAATTATGTTTATTGTGTGTGTTATTAAATTACCTTTATACTCCATGTGTTTTAGTCCCAACGCAAATGTCCCCTTCAAAATCGATGAGCACACCGAGCGAGACGGGCAGTCAGGACTCAGTGGACGGTGCCGCTGCAGGCAGGTATGTAGCGTTACATTATGTACTAAGATATAAATAATGGCTTAGTGTCAAATCAGATCTAATGACTGCAAAAGAGCAATATCATGAACTCAGTCATTGGTTAGCGTTACACTATGAACTACTAACTGAAACTAACTGGAACTATGAACTAATTATCATGCCAACTAACCCCTCATCTGGGTAATTTCACCATATTATTCATAATAGCAGTTACATTATACTATATTAGTCTGGGTTAAAAAGCAGTGAGTTTGTATTTCAAGACAAAGTATGAGTAGTCAATTTTAACACTACGTCCTGAATGAAAAGCCTATAACTGTCACAATGGAAAGGTTATAGCACCTCAGGAAGCATCAAGGATGCTCTCTGAAAGATTATCAACACCAGTTTTAAAAACACGGATGTTGTTCAACTTTCTTTTAACTGATTCCCCTGTCTGTCTTTTTGGATTGCTTCAACAGATATAGGTAAGAACCAGTGTTAATGTTTCTGAATGTGTGTCCTGTAGTTTCTAGTTTTTGTTTCTGTCATTCAGATGTTGTGTCTCTCCAACTGTCAGTTACACAGAGGACACCTAGAACTGAGCCTGGCAGAGGGGCTGTAATGAGGACATGGTCATGAAGGGAAATGGGAGAATGCGTCACTACCTGATTCAGTGCAGATGCTGAGCTCTTTAGGCAGACGAGTATTGCTAATAATGCAGAGAGCATCCTACAGTTGGAAAACTAAAGAACTCTCGTCTGTAACAGCATGATGTTAACCCTTAGGAGTCTAAAATTATTGTAGTTACTATTGTGGTACAGTTTAAATGTATTAATCCAGTTATTCACGTATCCAAATGCATTTGCTTTGTAACTGTGCTGTTCTGTCGACTGGTTTTAGTCTCTATTTGCCATTTATTTAACATTACTGTCGATGTCAAACAGTGACAGCAAGGAAAAATTGGCTTTTCTTTCTGAAAAACAAGCCCTCATGGTATTTTTTTCAAATATATAACAAATAGTCTCTTGTTCTCCTGAATGGGCATAAATTAAAATGTAAGAATCAGCACTTATTTGAATGGGCTACGAGCAAGAACAAATGATTTAATGACACCACATCTCTGTTATTCTCTGCAATAGCTATGACTTATAAGGTCCAAAGAAGGTCTTAGTGTTCTGAAGATCAATGCAAATGCGACTGTTTTCTCTGTTCGCTGAAGGGTTTAGAGTGAGCTGGATCTGTGTAGTAAGGTGAGCGCTGATGTGGTTTGGAGGCTGCCTGTACTCTACTCAGCAGACAGGCCTGTAATTAAGCTTGTATAATGCAGGCTTGCTGCATAGAGTGACACATGATGGTTGTGCTAGGCCCTGTCAACTGCTCTCTGCAGGGGGGCACATTCACAACTACTGTGCTGGAGGATAGGGATTTGAAAGCCACTTAGATGGCTCAAACATACTGAACCAGCGGCCTATAATGTAGTGGTGGGCCAGAAATTAATAAATAAACGTATGGATCTGTATTCCATAAATGATAGTAATGAATATAAAAATGTCACTGTGACTTTAAATGTCCTCAAATGCTTTGCCACATCTTTCACTGTGTGGGCCTTTTGGCGGTCTACTGTTTATCCCTCTGAATGTTTCCAACTCAGGGGTGGACAATATAATATGTAATTGTGATAAATTATATCTTGATGCCCTTTGCTGAGTATATTGTGAGTATTGTATTACAAAAAGTGCATGTATCACCAAAAAGGTAAAGGTTTAAACCAATTATAGTCTGTAATCAAACCTTTAAATGCTTAGACTAGTAAGTACCTGACTGGAAGGCAGTGCATCCTGACATTATCTTGTTTTAACTTTAGTTTCGATTGTTTTGCACATGTTTACTATAAGAAAAATGTCAGGACAATTTTACTGGTGCAATTTGTCGGCCATGACTTTAAACCTAAATATTGCACTACGTATTGTAGAAATGTCTTGTTTTAGTTTTGCCATATTGCTCACCTTTACTCCAGCTCACTCCAGTATGTGTCTAAAGAGTAGAATGTTTGAGAACGTATATGAGAAGTAAATAAGAAGCTAAAAGCTGCTAGAGGTTGCAAGTGATGTGCAAACATTGCTGCTTGCCATATCTTGGTGGCAGCTGAAAGAAAGGCAGAGCAGTTTAGGATGTTCCCCCAGGGTGACTGCCTGATGCCTGCTGTTACCTCCAGCCTTGACTGCAGCGATTCCTCTTGCATGGTTAGATTGGAGCCATTTACCGTAACGTGAATGACAATCTAGTTTTTTAAGTGTCATCCCCTAGTAAAACAGAGTGTCAGTTTGACATTTCCTTTTGAGTGTGCACACTTTTAGTGAAGGAATAATAAGCATGCTTATGACTCGTATTGAAGGTTACTCAAAAGTTTACAAGGTCAACACAACCCTTTCATAACTTGTCCCTGTGCAGGCAACCACTGCTTGGTGTTGTGTACCAGTTTAGGCTAATAGGCTTGAAGGACAAATAGGAAGAACACTGAGACACCGCTTCTATATATATCCAGTGGTCAGCAATGATTTTCATTTGTGAACCCCACTAAATATAAGACAAATGCTTAGATTTGACTGATACTTAAACCAATACTTGATGATACATTTATCATGCTCTGGAAGAGAAGGGTGTTAAAGTGAGTCAGGAATATGTCGCTGGAATGCTGTAAATTTGTAAAATTTTACCTCATTTTAAGTTTATAGCAATATAAGTTATATTTTTCTAATTCAGGCAGGTTAGTTCTAATATCTCCATTTTTTAGATGTCTTTTTGTATCTGTATTGGTACTGGCAGCAGACATGTACATAAAAATGATCAAATATTGGCATCGACCTACAAATCCCACAGTGGGTCATTACAAATAATTTGAAAATGCCAGATTACTCGGGTGATAAACAGCTCAACATAAGTGTTCCAGAATAAGAAATTAAGAAGTTACTAGTTGCTATTTTGGAGACAGCAACACTGTCCAGTGCAGTCCTCTAGTGAAAAAGTTTTATTACAAATTACAATTATAGTATTAATTTTAGTGAAAAGAGTTTTTAAAAATGATTTTTTGTATTTGGAATGACCCTCTTTTACTTTAATGATGGCATACACTCAAGCAGGCATGGACTATATATATATATATATTGTCATGGCATGTAATATATATTGTCTTATAGTCATATATGAAACTTTTGTCTTCATATATGAGCAGTAAATCTTATCACAAATGCATATTCATACATGTATGTTCATCTTTCAAGGATGTCAGTGGAGTGTGAAAGATGATAGCCCCTACATTTTGTCTCTGTTTTGTCAGTTTTTGTGACTTTTATTTCTGCATTCATATTCATGTACACAGCTGATGATAATTATTGATGTACATTCCATCGTAAGTTCATTTAATGTGTATTACTTGTATCATACTTTGGCTCCATTTTACTAAAAAAAAGGAAATGTTTAGCCATTATCATGACAGTTCATCATTATATATCCTCAGTCATTTATGTCGGCTGTAGGTCCTATACAAACTGCATTATATGAATGTATGTGAATATCATGAATATGTGAATCAAGACACGTGACCCCTCTTAGCACAGTTAGTATCTCTGGACTGTGTTCCTCTGTGGACTGATGTGACTATTCCTGTGTCTTACTGTTCTTCTGCCTTGCATGTGGTTTTGTTTGTGGCAGCGTGTGTTTGTGATGTGTGTTAGAGGCTAATCATGCATGTTCTCTTCTCCTGGCCCAATGCGTGGCGCCCCCTGCTGCCCCCTTCAGGACCCTGCAGTGGGACACTGACCCCTCTGTTCTGCAGCTGCAGGCTGACTCTGAGCTCGGGTACTTCCTCCCTCCTCTCTCTCTCCCTCTACACCTCTTTCTGACCATCTGTTTCTCTTTTGTCACAGCCTCTCATTATCTCTCTGTCTCTCTCTCTCTCTTGCTCGCTGTCTCTCTCTCTCTCTCTGTTTCTTTCTTGCTCTTTCTCACTCTCTCTCCTCTTTCCTTCTCTTTTGCTGTCTCTCCCCACCTATTTCTCTGTCTCTCTCTTTCTCCCTGATTAGCCCCATCTCTGTCACTCTTTCTCTTACTTTCTATTTCCAATGTCTTGCTTCTCCCTTATCTCTCTTTTTCCATCTCTCACTGGCTCTGACAGTCAGTACTCACCATGTCTCTTGCCTCTCGCCTGCCTGACCTTTAATTTCTCTTTCTTTCTCTTACTCCCCCCATCCTCTCATTCTCCTTCTTTTTAAGTTTGTCAGGTTTAAGTGCTTTCAGCTGGTTACTCTCCAGCTGTTTGCCTGGGGCTGTGTAAGGCAGTGATTGATGTACCCTGCCAGTACAGGTGCAGGGAGCACTCAGACTTCAACACATAAGCAGTAGAATTAGAAATACTGCAGTATTTGTTGGTCTTCTGTTTAAATACACAATATTCACAAATCCTAGTTACAGTGCTGCAGGAGTGCTGCCTAAACTCTATACCTGTTATGTACACTGAGATGTGTACATCATTTTTACATGAATAAATATTGCATCAACGCAAATTACATATTCCAGTTGATTCACTTTTGGCATTAATTGTGTTGAGAGCTTATTCATGGGGAAATGGCAAAGTAAATTCAATGTACACCTCCTGTTTTTTCAGTGTTGTATTGTAACTTGTATATTTCCACAAAAAAATTGTTGAACTTGATGAACTTCGCGTATTTCCTTTTGAATGAATGCATGAGACAGGCTCCAGTGCTTTGAATGGACTCCACAATGTGTTTTGTGTGTATATTTGTTTGTGTGTGTGTGTGTGTGTGTGTGTGTGTGTGTGTGTGTGTGTGTATTTCTGTTCCAGACGCAGGATGCACAGGCTGGGGGCATCCAAGATAATCCAAGTGGATTTCTTGCCCAGAGAGGTGGTCTCCTACTGCAAAGAGACCCAGACTCCTGTTGCAGCTCATCAGTCTGAAGGTATCATCACTGCTCATACCTTCACTGTTCATTACAGCATTCAGCATGCTATCATTGCTCATAACAGTCTGGTAATACAGAGAGCTGTTGGTTTTATTTTGATCAATACCTGTTGAATATGAGATTTTTATATCTGCATTTGAGCTAACATATAAATGGTAAAATAACTTAAAAGTGTCTGCTGAGGGAAGCGATTTTGATTTTCATCACCGTGAGGTGGGCTGTCATTTTGGCTGTCTAGTTTCATTGGGGAGCTCAGATCTGGTCAGATTAAGATTCATCTGACCAGCAGTGGCCTCCATTTCCTGAGAGGAAAGCCAGGGGAATGCTTCTTTGAAAAGAGATGCCTGCCCATCAGTGGCTCTGACTTCAATACAGAACAGTGAGGGCATTGAGACGGCCTTTAAGTGGATGCAGGCTGGGGTAATTCAAGATGGCTTCTATCATCAGGACATCACCTGGAATTGTGTCTGCCTCTTGTGGAGAGGGCCACCGCTTTACTTTCACGTTTCTGCAGAGATTATCTCATGCGTTGTGAATCAGGCAGCATGCTTGGTGCTCAGGGTATAACCGTACTCCTATTCTCAAGTTTATCGTCAAAAATGTGCAACATTTTATTCAAAGTGTCTGCACTATGTCTGACTCTTTGTCAAAATGCTTCTATATAGTACCAAGAACCTTTTTGGCTAATGGTAGCAGAACATTTTGGTTCTATATGGGGCAATTTTAAAAAGACGTTTTAAAGAACCATATGCAACATTTTTGGGAGGCATTTATGCACTCAGATGGTTCTTTATTAGCCCAAGGTTCTATATAAAACCATTGCCTTTACTAAAGAACCTTTGAAGAATCATTTTTAGGGAAAAGAGCTCTGATTTGAAAAGTTCTCAAATAGAACCTTTTCAATGCTTGCAGCTCTAGCCCTCTAACAGAATAAGCCCCCAAAAAAATCACAACCACTACACTGAAAAAGGTGATTTGGGATTCAAATGTGTGGTTGCAATTGCTATCTTTAACTTTAATTCTGTGTGTGGACTTGAAACATTTATTTTAATTGTTCCAATTCTAAACTGACTTTTTTCAGTGTAGAATTTCTGAATGACTTCAGAAAAAAGCCAGTTTAGCCAGTATATGAAAAACTCTTGATGTATATGAGAGCGGGATGTAATGTATAAGGTGTATATTGCAGTGATGTAAGATGTATATTGCAGTGCTGAATATATATCACTTTACATTACACTGTACTCTTTTTATATTTTTTTTTATTTGTAATGTTATTTTTTCTGTTGTATTGTTTTTATACGTATTATTTTGTGTATATTCTGCATTGAAATCATTGCACCCTCACTCCATACTCTGTAATGTAGTGTCTGAAAAGCATGGAAGCTGTATTGCTGTACTGTGTGCTGCTATGATATGATCAGAATAGGAAGCGCTAAAATAGTGCACTCAATAATCAAGCACTCTATAAAAGAGGACCACTTGCCTTCATGAAGCTTGATTGATTTATGAAATGTGAAAGTGCCTAGTCAAAGCCACTTTGGCTTGTCTGGTAAAGTAGAATGGAGGATTATTCAGCCTTATTAGTGTATGTGTGGTTTGTGCTGCATAAGGTTAGATGTCTTTTAGATGTTTTGGTTGTTTTTGATCAGAATATAGCCGTTAGCACTTAGAAATAAATTCCACCAGTCTGCTCTAATCCACTGCTTTTAATGTAGGCTTGATTTATGCTTCTGAAGCTGATCTTATTTAAAACATCATATTTCAATTACATTTTCAAATTTATGACCTTGTTAAAACGAAGCACAAATAGTGCTCTGCTAATTTGATTGCATCCTCCAGACTCGGGAGCCAGGCCTAGTATAAAACACAGATGGTCTAAAAAAAAAAAAAAGTGCCCTAAACATCTCCATATGGATGGTACCTCTTAACAAGCACTGAGTGTTTTGCATAACATTGTCAGGAGACATAATGCAAAGCACAGGTTTGTTCTCCTGTTCTTCCTGTGAAGGTTTAATCTGTAAGCAATGCGCTTCAAGTGGGAGTTTTACTAAATGCATCCTCCTGCAGCGTAGACCCCTTTCTCTCGCTCCCCTCTCTCTCTGTCTCGTCTCCCTTTTTTTTCCCTCGCCCTGCCTTTTTCCACCAGAATCCCCACCATCTTCTCATGGTTCCTTGATCCCTGCGTTGGCAACAGCTGCTTGCCATGTGATTGGAGACTTCCTGTCATTATAATTGATGTGTTTTTATTCTTCCCACTTCCTTGAAGCCTGATCAGAATTAAAATTGCTGGCGGAATTTCCTGTCAAGGCGGGTCATTTATTCAGCAAGTGCAACCGCTGACAAGCCTTTGATTGGCCATTGCCCTTAGCGATGCTCGCGATCACTGCTCTTTGTTTGTTTTTTCCTCCTATCTGCCTTGGTCCAGATGCAGGAGCAAAGTATCACAGCTGGCCGGAGCAACAGGATTGTCTGTCTGACCCTGCCCCATGCACACTTCTAAAAAGAAGTAGAAAGAGAGGGTGGAGTGTGAGCTACAAATATAGAAGAGGGGGTGAGAAAGATAGGGGGAGAGAGAAAGAGAGAGAGAAAATACATGCATCACTTCTCCACCTGTTAAGTTTTGCACTCTGTTTGTTCAGCCTGTTCCAGAAGTTCCTTTCGCTGATTGGTGAACCTAAACAGATTCTGTATACTTTGGCCTTACAAACCCCCCACCCCCCCACCCCCCGCTCGTCTGGGGTGGTTCCAGGGAAAGCCAGGTGCTAGCGTGCTATGAGAAATTAAAGGCTCTCACACTCATTAGGTGTAGTAATATCTGAACTGACTTGTGCTGAACAGTGGTCACCTTCCGCCGGCTATGACTATTTGTCACGCTCGTTTGAACATTTCCCAAGGGCTGCTTGGGAGATTAGCTGCTAAGATTTTAATTTCCACCTTAACAAACATGGAGGTACATTGTTTAGAGCTACTTGTTGCATTTTGCACAGATGAAATCCTCGCTCAGGACATTTCGACGACGTGTTCATGATTTTTCCCATTTTGTTGATGCATATGTTTGTTGACATTCCAATTACAATCACATTAGTAATCGAGGGATCTGGCGATAATTTTGCAGTTTATTTGAGTAATCATGTACATGCAATTTATAATGGCAAACATTTAGTCCAGCTTCATTTATATGTCATTTGCAAGTACAAACATACATGCGTTCATGAGATCCAACGGCAGTGGGTTTACATCTCTTTCAGTGATGCACACAAAACTGATTCATGTCCTGCTATTTCTCCATTGTGGAGATGGTTCAGACTAAAGACTAAAGCTTTATTATGACCAGCAGAATTCATGTTTATCATTCATATTGCAATTTAATCACTAAGCATTTTACTGAGATGTAAATTTAAGTGATTCATTTTTATATCAGATAATCAACTTTAATTGAGTAATTATGACTGCTATATTTCACTTTCATTTTGTAATCAGTTTAGTTAGTATTTCTGCTGTTTAACCCTTTTAACTGCAAAAGCCAAAGTTGTGGCTCCACGTGTCATAGTCATAGTTTTGTAGCATTTACAGAATAATTAATAATATATATTTCAAAATAATCCTTAATAAGTCATTTCTAAACCAGTTTAAGGGGTTTAACGTATAATAGCCAAATCCAGACTTTCCCATGATGCAACTGTAAGGCACTTTAAAAAGTCATTTTGGCTGATTAGTTTAAAGAAGTGTGAGTCTAATTACCTACACATGTAGTGTGGTTATTCATTTGTGGGGAATAAATAGTTCTTACAGTTTTAGTTGTCAAAGTGTATTGAGGTTTAATAAGGGGAAGTCTCAGTAAAATGCTTTGCCATGCAATAAAAGTAAAATCCATTCATTCTTTGTGCATCTTTGTTTTTGTTGGGGTTTTTCACTGTCTTTTTTCTAGCACATCTCATTATTCCTATTATGTTATCAAAGCATCACTCATTGACCTTTCCGTGCCCTCAGGGCTGGACCGGGCCCCCCAGAGCCCAGACTGACCAAGAGCATGGCTGAATTTCCTTACTGTGTTATCTGTTTTATGTTCTAATGGATATTAGTGTCTTATCAGCAGTGACCAGTCTGACCTTAGTTCATGACCATGTGTGATTCTTTATGTTTACGTTCAGCTGCAAGGATGTAACAAAAGTTGGTTTTATATGCTATTTAGTTAACCTTCATTGAACTCTCAGTTCGGCAGAATTCATGTGATTGAGCTGGGCCAGTGACAAATCTCGACAGTTTTTATTAATAGTAGATCTTGTGATTTAGTTGTGAAGACCCACCTGTCTGGAAAAGAAATGTGTATAATTTAAAATCTAATTCCATTCATAGGTCAGTGAAACCAAGCAACTGGTATTTCACAAGCATGTAGGTGACATAGTGTGTGACTGGTCACCACAAGTCAGTGGTCTTTCAGATGACCCATCTGAACTTTTGACTCCCTGAGAAAGCCCATTCTCTTACGCTGTGGGCGTTGTCTTGCATCACTCTCAGTGTGTGTGACTCTGTTTAGGAGATTTAATGCAATGATCTTTTCATTTCCTCCCATCTTTGCTGTAATGAATATGAGTAGTGTGAGTTGTGTCTAGGTTCCTGTCCACTGGTTGGTCAGAGATCACTCTCTCCTTAGTGTGCATTGTCCACGCTCAATCAGATTAGCCACCAGTCACTGGCCACCATAAACATGGCTCCAGTGCTTACTGGGCGATATAATTAGTTTGAAAGAGCTGGCTTGTCATTCCTGAGGTTTGCTGGGACTGGGTGACATTGCAGAGACATCACTTATCCAGTGGACAGTGCAGGGTCAGCTTTCCAGACATCCACATATTCCATATTCCAGTGGAAGGAGGATCACAATAAAACGTTTAATATGATGTGTTTTGTGAAATCACAAGTTGAAGGGAGTCTTTTGCATTATCAGGAACATATTGCTACCGCCTAAGACTTTTATCTGGTAACTTCTTGAAGTTAGTGGGTTACTACTCTGAACTCACTATGTGTGTATAGCTATGGCAGTGAAGAAGTGATTGATGGGCCAACACACAGCTTGAAAAAATAAATGTTCTTTGTTGAATTTTGGTGCAGTTCTAAATCTTTAATTAACCTTTAAATTCTTCACACTGAAAGAACTGTGCATTAAGAGGTTCTTTAGGGCAGCATTTCCCAATGCTGGTCCTGGAGGCCCACTGACCTGCACTTTTGAATGCTTTTCCTGCTTTAACACACACTTTGCCTTAGGAAGGCGTGGTTGAAGAGCTAATTAGTTGTATAATGCGCGTTGAGAACAGGAAGAAAACAAAAATGTGAAGGACCAGGGTTGGGTGAACCAGTAGTAGCTCCCCGTATCCTCCTTTGGCCCCTTTATTTTTCAGCCTCTTAGGTTCGAGGGGCTAAATCTCAACTTAGCTTTTGTGCAGGACTGTTTCCTAGTCAATAAGCAACCTAGTCTGTTTCCTAGTTTCTTCGTCACCATATAGACAGTGTGTGGCCAAAGCCAGTAAAGCTTAAATGGTAGACCACAGTGCTGACATGGCTTTAGCAGCCTCTCCCTCTGATTCCCATCAGGAGATAAAAATCAGTTACAGCTGTAATTAAAAAAAAAAGTAAGAGCCGTTTCAGCTGAGCGTGTTCTGTGTGCCTAGGTGGGTCAGGCCTCACGGAGGCTGGCACTGGGTCCAGCACGCAGAAATCGGTCCTGCTCAGCCGAGCCTTGCGAACCCTTTAATGGGCCACAGTGGAAACGTGGCCGAGGAGCTGCTGTTCTTAGTGCAGGGGGATGCTGAGGGGCCGACGTGATATCGTAGCGGTAATTGCTGTTAGTGAACCGCAAATGGCTCTCAGTCATACAGTTTTGCACTTAGACTTACCCGCCCTGGAATCCGCCACAAATAAGGTTATGGGTTCACGCGGTCAAGGAAGCCGTTTTTTTCTTTGTTTCTTTCACTGTGTGTGTGTGCATGTGTGAGTAAATGTGTGTGGCTTCTCTCTGGAATATTTCTGGATCATTAGCTACAAGGTCTCCTCTAAGAGTGTGTGGTAATACACTGACAGAATCGTTTTTATGTTGTTTTTTTTATAGTTTTTAAAACTGTTTTAAACTCGTGGTGGACCTTAATGTTTTGTAATTACCAGAAAGCAGAGTTGAAACTAACTGCTAATCTGTAAGGCACTGTTGTACATTGACCGAAAGTTCTTCATGGCTCATTATGAGGTAGTTAAGAATTAAAATAGAAAATGACGAAATGGCAACTCCCAACATGTTTAGTCAATTAATTAACTCAGTGTTTGTTCTATACCTGACCACAAAGTATTTCATATTTTTTTTAATTTACAAAGACTGCCGTGACTTTAATTACGTTCATAAGAATAAATCACATCATTAAATCATTAAAGATTTGTTTGTTGATTCTTACTTTAAAAATATGAAGACTGCCTGAAACGCAAAATGTGTGATGTTACTCACGTTACTTTAAGTTCTTATGCTTTTTGTCAGTTTTTTGTTTTACTCACCTTTACATTGCGATTTTTTAATAGATTAATACAAATATTGAAATCAAAATTTTTTTTAAAGTTACATTAACAGGTGAGGTTAGGTTAAAATAAGTTATTACATATCATGACCAGTTTCTTTGGGGGATCCAAAGCTCCACTGCATAAAATGCTTAAATTTTACCTTAAAAAAAGGCCATGACAGAATAGTTAAGCATAACATGAAATGTACACAGTTCATAACTTTTTTCAGTATTTGCCCCAGATGTAGTCATGTAGCCATGACATGTTCAAATTTTAGAACTGAAGATGTGAGCCTTATGGTACTAACAAGCACAAGCACCCAGTAGTCACCAAAATAGATTTGGTAAAAATGCACCAAAACCTCTCAGCCTGCCTAGGCCACATCTGGATCTTCACTATGTTCACGCAGATTCGTCAGTGTGGTTAACACAGTGACCTATAAATAGTGCTTGATTATATGTTCTTCATTTTGCATGTCACAACTGTTGTTTTGTTTTAATTTTTCTACTGTCTGCTGTTTGTTAAAAAGAAAAATCCCAAATTTTCAGTGTGGACGATATTTGATTATCATGATAAATCTCAGAATACTTTAATGGCAGATATCATCAGTATTTATACAACAAGAATTCATTCTAAGAAATGACAGATGCTAGCTCATGATGCTACTCTCTTATTTATTTGTGAATTTTTTTAATGTCATTAAATGAAATCAAATCCACGCCCCTTGATCCTGAGATAGGCTTCTGGTGCCCGCGACCCTAGTGTGGATTAGCAGTTACAGAAAATGAGTGAGTGAGTAAATCAAATTCTTGCACTTATAATGTAGCTTGTCAGCTTTTTTTGTATTGTTTTTATTTGAAACTAATGTGCCAGTGTATTGTGTCTGTCACAGCTTATCAGACTTCCAAAACACTAAATGTTGTCAAATGTGTTCTTATTTCTTGAAGTATCGCAATAATTCTTCCGCGAAATATTTCTTTTCACGAAATGGCGGCTACTGTTTTCCTCTTTTTAGCCCACCTGTGACAAAACAAAAACACATTTATGTATTTTAGTTACAGGTTTGAATCCCTGGCAGCTCAGGGCCAGGTGTTGCAGGATGGGCCTGGTATGACTGACAGGTATCTGTGGGACCTAATCTTAAAATACCCTACATTGCTCTGTGCTGCCTGTGTGCCCCATAGGCAGCAGGGGCAGCAGCAGTAGTGTGCTGGCTCTGCCTCTCGCTCTGGGAGTGCAGCTGAGCCATGCGCTCGGGTCACATATGGAAGCGCTTGGTGCTGCCGTGTTGTTTCAGCTCTCTCATGCGAAAGAAAAGCCGTGGGTGTCAGTGTTCACAAAGCTAAAGGTTAGCGCCAAAATTCCCCTACTCACGCTCGCACCATGGAGCATGTTCCTTTTCCCTGTCTGAGGGTGGAAGAAGAGTCGTCTCGGATTTAGACACTGTTACATTTATTCTTTTTGATCCACATTGTTGGAATTAATTGGTCGCCTTGGAGCCTCCTTTTACCTCTGTGCTCTTTACGGCAAACTGTTAGAGTGTGAATTTCATCGCCGTCATCCTGCTCCAGTTTCATGCCGAGAGAGGCCCCGGCCCCAAATGGTTTGGATCCAAGCGGGATGCCAGTCAAACCCAAGAGGAAAAAAAAAAAATCTGATATCAGATGAAATGATGTGTTTCGCAGTAGGTGGAGCATGCCAAGTGGGACCCAGATGATTGCAATTTTCCCTCTCATACCACCACATAATAGAATACATGAAGCTGTTCTCTGCCAAAGAGTGGCTGCTGTCCATGGAGCCACTGTAATAATATTTGCCATGTGATGTGTGTTGGAAATCAAATGGAATACATTTTCGTTCCTATGTATAGTTACTCATTTTATGTTTTACGTTCCCATGTTCCCTTGGTTTGGATTGATGAGTTGAGGCAGAGAGGAGGCCTGGGTGGTCTGAGCTTTCGGCCTCAATGGCCACTGCTTTTATTTTTTTCTGCTTTTTTGCCGTTGACCCTGGCTGCAAACCTATAGAAGAGCTCCATCCGTCCACAAAAGACAATATATTCCCAGCAGTGTATTAGTTTCAGATTCCTCTGAAACTCCTAATATTGTGCTTATGTCCTTGGATAGCAAGAAAATTACAAAATTGCACTGGATACTGTAACACAGAAACGGATTGTTTTGACCCTTGCACCAATAACACATGTTGCTAGCTGAATGGAATACACATATCTCAAAGTTCCATAATGTACCTATTCAGTACCACACATGACCATCAGGGAGCACTCTTAGCACATGACAGATGTTGCATTCTCTCCTAGTCCCCAAGCTGGTCTAAAGAGAGGCAAGATCCCTTTGTTACAGTTTATTCATGCAGTTGAATGTACAAAAAGCTAAACTCGCTTGGTCAACTGGTGTGAACTGTAAGACAACTCACTTTGACTTGATGGATGAAGATTTGTAGTGTTTATTTTCATTGTGGACCGGCCATGTAGACCTGATTAATTCTCTTGTAAGGGCTTAATAAAAACAGAACTTCCACCAAACACATTTTTTACTCTATTTAAAATAAATCCACTCTTACGAAAATGATTTAAAACTCCTTAATGGGTAATGTAAGGGAGAGTGTCCTTTCTTGTGAGACTGAGTGAAAGCTCATTGCCCTGCTTCAGTGGCTCATTTTGACAGGCCAGTGTTTGGAAAGTTTGAAGTCATGAGGTTTAATCATGCTCTGTGGCCAGCCTGTGCATGGCGTGGCATGATGGCTTTTTTAAAGATGTGGTTATGGGAGCGCGCCAGCTGCACTGGCACCACGGTAGGGGACCACAGACCCGTTGCATAATGTAGGTTCATTACCAAAGCAGAGCCTTTGTAGGTCAGAGCAGAAGGCAAGAGTAGGAACTGTGTGTTGAGCTAATTTCGCTAATTAGGGTGTATATTTACTGATGTATTTGTTTATTTCCAGACTAGCTGATTTCTGTTCTGGTTAATTGTTAGGTTATGGTATCAAAAGAGCAACTGCAATTGTGTAATCTTTGTGTAACCTTTACTTGTTTACTTACGGTCAGGAAATAGACAAGTCTTAAGTGTGAAAATAAGGATGGTTGTATAATAAAAAATGAATGAAATACAACCTAAAATAATTAAAAAGGATAATGATTTTTCTTTGAACCGCCAAAACTATGACTGAGAAAATGTGAAACGCTGGCAAATACTGTCAGTCCGAGTAGATTTGTTTTCCACAATGCCATTGTATTTGCTGTATTTAGTAACAGTGAAGTTCATTGTTGCGGCAGTGCAGGTCCAAGTTGCGGTGCAGTTGCATGCCTGAATCACACACGTCACTGCATTTTGTTTACCTTCATAATTCACAAGCCAAATGAGCTGAACAAGTCATTTTTCACTTATTAGAGTACTTAATAACTGCATGCATATTACTGTGCCTGTCACAATCTTATTATATATTCACAATTATATAAATAGCAAGATTAAACTAATACATATTCTTTTGTTTAAAGTTTAAAGCAGTTAAATTAGTATCATCTTATACTTTTTATACTAACATGAAATTATGGGGTTTTTTTTCAGACTTGTGTGGATACAAATCTCAATAAATGTGTTTCATGCTTTTTTGTATTTGTTTGCATGCTCTGTCTCTTGTGAGACAATATTTGTGAAATCCTATAACCGGGAAAAATTGCAGTCAGCCTGAATAATCCTCTTTAATGGTCACAACTCTGGCAGGCCTATTGCTTATATATCACACAAAATAAAATAATACTTGTAAAGTCAACTGTTTTAGACTAGGTAGGTATTTTTAATGAATGAATTATACAGAGTTTTTTTTTAAACCCAAAATCCCTAAAAATGTAAAAAGCAAAAATGTAATTTTTTTCTTTAGAATTGTTCACATATATTGAAATGTCTAGGCATGTATTAATGTGAATTTACTGCCAAACTTTTACTGTACTCACGTTATTCCCCCTTTTTACGTGTTGCCTGAAATATTTAGTCTAAATCTGACAAGGCCTTAAATCCCCCAATCTGGGGCATTTCCTGCAAGCGTTAGCGGAGCTTCTGAGTAGTTATCTGTGTTCAAAGCGACCGACTTGTTTATCTCTGCCGCTCTGAATATTTCCAGACCTCAGAACGCTGCCCGTGTCTCAGAGGAGGAGGCTGCTCTGTGCTGTGTGGCCTTCGGCCAGCAGATAAAGGTTAGATAGCACTGCTATAAAAGACACAGCGGGATCGATCTGAGCTGTTCATCATAATGATGACAAACGAGGATGAGGATGCAGGAGGGCACTGGGAGGCCGAGCCCTAAGCTGATCTATCTCTTCCAGTAAATAGTCAAAGCTTTGTGTTCCACCATGCCGAACTTCTGAAGAGCTTCAGATTGGCTTCCAAAAAGTGGCGCAGTGAGATAAGAAGTGTAATGATTTATATGTGTGGTTTGATGGCACAATCATTTTTCTTCTAGTAGAGTCACTCATCCTCTGTTTGTCTGTGATTCATTCATATTTCCTCTCTGTTGTGTGAAGAACTGTCATGGCTTGGTTGGGCTTACTTATAAAATAAAAGAGAAGACAACAGGTCAGATCTTGAAAATATTCTCTAATCAGTAAGATTCAGAAAATGTATTATTTTTTACAATTACGATAAATGTGACACTACTGCTAATGTAGATTGTAATATAAGAAATAAAATCTGAAAAATACTGAAAATGGTTTCAATTATAGACATTTCATTGACCACCCTTAATAGTTATTAATTAATTTATATTTAAAAAAAAATAATTCCTAGGTCTAATAAAATAATATGTCTGCAGATGTTAGAATTGTCTGAAGGAACAGTCACTCCTAATATTGTTTGTGGGTGGTAGAAGTGGTAGGAATGGGTAGAAAATTGTTTGACTTGATGCTTGTATGCAGACCGAGTGGACAGTGGCCGTTGCTGTGTGTGTGGACATGAGAGGGGGCACCAAGTGCCCTGAGCCTTGGACTACCACACAGCTGCAGGAGGCCTGAGGCGAAGAGTAGCTGAGAGAAAGTTAAAGGCCTGGCTCTGAGTCCTGACTCCTCTCGCTCTCTTTGCTCTGCTAGATGTGTTTGATGAGCACAGACCCCAGAGAGGAAACACACTCTCTGCAGCTTGTCTTCATTTGATTTCAGAAGAAAGTCTTACACTGCCACATAGAGTAAGTGAGAGAGCTTTTGTTGTCTAGAACTGAATGAGTCATGGAGCACAGACTGCAACTCAGTCATCATCATGGCTAGCAGGAAGAGCAGTGCTGATATGAATGGGTCAACTATGTATTCCTTAATATTGGATTTTGAGGCTGTGATCATTGATCAAAAGTCCCAGCGAAAGTTAGCTCAGACCCCATGACAGCATGGTCTTCATGAAGAGTCATGCTGTGTCCACAGGGTGAGCTAACTCTAAAGTTGAGCGAAATAATCTAATTTGTACATGTTACCCCAATTGCCTATCAGTCAGGATAAGTTTGACATTTGAGGTTTGCTTCTTGAATCTTTTCCTTGAGTTACAAGGCTAATGTAGCTAACAAGCAGTGGGATATTATACATCATGCCAGTGCATCAACACACACTGCCTCAAACAGCATCATGCAGTTGTAGATTTGTCTGTGTCATTTCTAACAGTGTATGATATACTTCATGAATGAAAAAAGAGGGAAGTGTATGTGCAAAACTTGCTTCAAGATGACTGGCATTAGTGCACACAGTAGGGATTCAAAGAAGGCCAACTAAAATATATGTATTAAAAAAAAACATTTTTCAGCTTAAATAATATCATGTGTTGTATCAAGTGTGTTGTACTTTTTTCATTGTTCATTTTTGGTCGGAAACAAGGGGCCGAACAATACTGTCCAGTCAAAGAAAAGTAACCATGTGATATGTAGACTATTAGCATTCAGGGGAAGGTGAAATAGGAAACTTTATGAGAAAAACACAAGTGGAAGTACATGATCACAAATAACATCACAGCTGTCACAGCCATGATGTTATTCGTGATAACGCTCAACCTCAATTTGTTTTTTTACAAAAGTGCCATGAAGCTGCAGCACTTGTTTCAGTCAGTCTAAAACATTTTTTTGTTTGTCTTGTTTGCTGAATTGTACTCTGTTAGTTTCTGGGTAACTCCAGCTTACATCATGTTAAGTGTATCAAAAAGTTTACTTGGGGGAGTGACAGGTTTGGACTTCTTCAAAATCTGACTTAAAACACTGCAGTATGAACCTTTAAATGTTATCAGTAAATTCGTATAAAAATAATAAATAAATAAATTCCTATTTACATTAATCTAATTTAGAAAATTACGGTAAGATGCAGTGTAAAGCAAGTTGTTACTTAAAAACCAGTGCTCAACAGAATTACGCCTTTTTGTGCAAAAAAGTGCTGTTAACACAAGGAACAGCAGGGGTAGAATATTCTTCATCCAGTCATCCAAACAGACCGTGGTTGTATTATCCTATAACTGCTGTAAAATTCTAGACACATAACAGAGTGTGAATACAAGTGGTAGGCAGCTGTCAGTCGGCTGTTAGGTGGAAAACAACAGCAGCATCTCATAGCTCCTTATGGAAAACTTTATCAGACAATGTATGGTATTTGTTAATTTTGTTAAAATGTTCAAGTTTGACATGGAATCTCTTTTACAGATTTGAAACTTCTATGTTTAATCTACAAGACACACATATGAGCAAGTCTGCTTGACATCACTTAAGAGCTCCAGTTCCAGTTTGAGTTCCAGTCTGAGATGTGTAATGATTTATGCATGCAGTAAAAGCACAATGCGCAATGCTAATTAGCTATAACATAAGCTTCCAATTACTTGTAGCTCCTGTGTTAAGTTAAACCAAACATATTGTCTGAGTTTTTTGGTTAGTGGCAAAATTAATTTGAAATCTTTAAACATGTAGCCAGTGCAGATGCTGCTCGGGTGTTGCTGAGCACATGTATGTGTATGTAGGTGAGTTTGAAAGCTTTAGCTGACTGAGGGCTAGACAATGTCTTTGTCATGCATGGGGTGGCGTGCCAGTGCCACATTAGAGACCTCTTTCATGTCCGCATCTCTGTTGCCTCCTCCTCTGCTCTCTTCCTCTGTTGTGGTCTGCAGGCTGCTCAACACCCAACTTCTGAGGCGCGAATAGTGGATGTGTGTGTGTGTGTGTATGTGTGTGTGTGTCTGCATTGCCTCACAAAACAGAGGCATACAGTATGTGTGCCTATGCGTATGGCAGATAGTCTGAATCTCTGCTCTCTTTTGCCATCTCTCACGCCCCCACACGGAAATACCCCTCGGACTCGTTTGGCCCTGTTTTCATCCATATTGACGGGGCCTGGTGAGGAACACCAGCACCCCCCGTATTCTCCCTGCACATTAGAGGGAAATCTCCCCACTTGTCAGATGAGGAGGAATTTTTTTGATTGCATAATGAGCTCCATATCCCAAATAGGAGGCCCAGAACTGCACAGCTTGGCCCAATAAACGGCTGGATGAAAGACTGGGTTGCATCCTCCTGCCATTTAATGGATGGGACCTCGTCTTGTGCACAATTTTTTTTCCCTCTGTCCATGCCGCTTTCACACCATACCTTTTGCCTTTTCTAAAAACGCTCAGTGTCAACATCTATCTATCAGCGAGGGGACGGGCGCTGGCACAGACTCTGGCCCTGCTGCTGGACGCCTTCCAACTCACACAGACAAACCTCAGCTTTAATATTTCCAAACTGTGCATGTTCCCATTCCACCTCTGCTTTAACAGGAAATTTGAAGGGCAAAATCTTTGATCTCTTGGTACCAGTCAAAATTTTTTTCAATCGTTCAATATAAGTGCCAGTTTGAAAGACCGAAGGCATTCGTCCCTCAGGACCGCCGCAGACGCCTGTTTAGATTAAGCAGCTCCACATGCATAGCTACTGTACAGTGGGACATGCAGTGTAATCTTTGAGATCAGTAATATGATCCTTTCCTGGTGTGACCATTTCTTCACTTTACATTATGAATCAGTGTACGTGGACCTCTGTTGGTGATCCAAAGGCAAAGCAAGATTACCAAGAACGGTAATAGACACACTCACACACTGATCCTGGTCTTGTTATTAATCTGTAACAAATTGCACTGTGGGACACTTCTGACACAGTTTACATACAATATGCAATATTAATACTTTAGGAATACATGTACACAATTTTAAACTTACCCTTGACATCTTCAGTCAGCCAAGGCGTTCAAGTGTTCTTCTTAATCTTCTTAGTCCAAAACTTCTTAATCTTAGAAAAGGCAGCTGCGAGGTTAATATTGCTTGCAAACAGTAGTCTGGCAAGTTTGGACATGCTACGTGGTAGGACAGATTATAGAACTAAAAGAAAATTACAGACCCTCAACATGTACAGTTTGGATGAGGAAAAGCTTTGGGTGATTGATTTGTAGTTTTTGTTAGCAATCGTGGCATTGTAGCTCCATCGCCAATTTTGAGAAGCGAAGTCTGCTCTGCAAATATTCTTCAAATCCTAAGAATTTTCTCGAGTAATTCACATGTTACTCAGTAATAAATCTCAAGAGTGCTGTGTGCAGTTATTATCTAATATTAACTGTATATATTACATTGGGCGTATTGTTGGGCTTTGAGCCTAGTTTTGCATTGTTCTTATTCTGCCTCTGTATTTTATATTGTTTTTAAATATGTGTAGTCTATGTCCCAGTCACTTGTATTATGGGGTCAAGTAAACAATGATCACGTCTTGTGTGTTGAACTGAGGCCCGGAGAAACATTATGTTTGTTCAGCTGCATATGGAAGGGATGCAGTTAAGTTCTTCTTGACTCTTGCGTTCTCATAACAATTAGCGCAGCCACGGTGTCTTGTCTTGACGTATGAATAGTATGCTGTGAGCTGAGCTATAGATCTCCGTCCGGCGAGGGCGGAGCATAGCTGCCGTGGAGAACAGCGTGACACGGGGAGGATTCGAATTGACTTGAGCAGCGTGAGGAAGCTGAGGGAAGATTGAATGGCTGTGAGAAGCGGAAGATGTCATTACAGTGCCTCGTAGGCCCAGAGTTTCATCAAACTGGCAGGCAGGGAGGATAGAGCTTAATACGCTGCCCCACAGAGCTGGCTGGTATTACACGGCAGGTGGAAGAGAAAGTATCTCATGACTGGGATTAAACGGCCACTGGATAGAGTAGAAGGACTACGTTAAAGCTGTCCCTTCTCATTTCTCCTTCCCTCTTCCAACTCTGAGGGCTCGCGCTAATACCCAGACACCCTGTTGGGTTGCTAGTTCAACATCGCCTTAAATAGTGTGGAGAGATCGACTTCTTTTAAATCAAACTGTTATGGTATTATGATTTTATTTAATTTACAGCTCGTCCCAGAGGTTTCCTGTCGATTGGAGTGTGTGTGGTTCACCCCTGTGAATGTCAAGCAAATAGACAGTGTTGATGTTTTGCAGAAGCTGATCTGGGGTCATGAAAATATGCTTGGCTCTAAGGTTGGACGAGAAGCCGCAGGGACCCGCGGGCTCATGACATGCCTCTTTCGCCTTGTTTGCTAACCAATGGTCTCTCAACCACGATCATGAATCAAGACTGTCTTGCTTTGTCCCAGTCTCTGTGGTCAGGCTGACCGCCTCACGCTGCGTGGCCTCTCAGCTTTCCCTCGTCCCTCCTGGAGCACATCATCCTTTCCCAAACCTGGTCAAATCAGGTCAAGTACTGCTTCACTCAAAAAAACTGATGCATCGAACTTACTTCATTCAAAAGTGTACGTTTCACTTCCATCTGAACAGATTACATCAACACAGTTATTAATGAAAGAAAGTAAACTAAAAGAACAAGCCATGCTGACCGAGGATATTTTATTTATGTGGCAGTTAAGTAAATGTATTACTGTCTTCACAGGCTTCAACTCGTTTCTCTTCCCCCTTCTGCAGTTGCCCTCTCTGACACCAGCCTTGCAGTACACAGCTCTCTTGGCCTAGAGGTGTCCCGTACCCTGACTCCGTTTTTTCTGTCAGGCCCTGAGGGGACAGCCACACAGATTCAGAATGGAGAGAATGAGTCGCGGCGCTTATGCAAAGAGCATCACCTCAGAGTCCAGCAAGGGAACAAGAGAAAAACAGATGGAGAAAGAAAGTGAGAGACAGACAGAGAGAGAGCAAGAGAGAGAGAGAGAGAGAGAGAGAGAGAGAGAGAGAGAGAGAGAGAGAGAGAGAGAGAGAGAGA